>OZ025247.1:0-15000 GCA_964019155.1 Osedax fenrisi | reverse complement strand
GGTTGTCTACTCTAAATCCACCTCATAGTCATTGTACCAGGTCATTCCCGATTACAGGGATAGCTGAGAATAGGTTAGTAATAACTGTGGCACCTCAGAATCTTATTTGCCCTCAAGGTAGTACGTATCCTACGAAAGCAGTTGCTATAGTGCAAATAAATAAAATTACACCAATGTTTCATGTTATTGATATTTTATAAGAAGAGTAGTATAGCCCTCGTCCTATATGGAAATATAGTATTATAAAGAAGAAAGAAGCTCCATTAGCGTGAATGTTACGAATTAATCAACCGTAGTTTACGTCACGTATAATGTGAATAACAGAGGAGAAGGCCATGTTAAAGTTAGGCGTGTAGTGTATAGATAGGAAGAGTCCTGTAGCAATTTGTACTACTAGGATTAGTCCTAATAGAGATCCGAAATTTCATCAACCTGAAAGGTTGATTGGTGCTGGGAGGTCAATTAAAGCAGAATTAATGATCTTGATTAGTGGGTGGTGTTTACGAATTGGTTTAAACATAGGATACGAATGGACGCATAGGGCCATTATTTGATGAGGTGATTGATACTACTAGGATCATGATAAAAAATAATAGAGACACTAATAGAATAATAATTGAGGAGTTTATAGGCAGAAATAGTAAATAGTTGGAATTTAAATTTGACTGAAATAAATGTAAGTTTAAGTATACTGGTTTTATTATAATTATAATAGTAGATATTACAATGATTATAACTATAGGAATTAGGGGAGTTTGGTTTATTTTACTATTATGGGAAGAAGCTGAAAAATATGCGAAAGTTACTAATATCCCTCTAATATAGATTAAGAATAGGATGATAGCATATCAGGACGATAGATTTACTACTAAGCTAGTGATAGTGAGGGATGAAGATAAGATGATAACTCCTTGTAGTAGCGGGGTGGTTATTATTGGGAATAAAAATGCGAATGAAAGGACTAATAGTATAAATAATGAAGACAACATTTATAGATTATGGGATAAACCAAATCTTGAAGATTCAAAGTCTTCTGTGCTAAAACACTATTCTATAATTTAAGTTATTAAGATCCTCATCAGTAGATTAAGAGGTATAGGCAGATTCATACTACATCTACAAAATGTCAATATCAGGCAGCAGCTTCGAACCCAAAGTGATGAAGGCTAGAGAATTGGTGCATATAAATTCGGAATAAGGTTACACCTAAGAATATAGTTCCGATAAGAACGTGTAGGCCGTGGAATCCTGTACATACGAAAAATAAAGTCCCGTATACACTGTCTGAGATAGAGAAGGCGGTTTCAAAGTATTCATCTACCTGCAGGGTGGTAAAGTAAGCTCCTAGTATTACAGTGATAATTAATCCTTGTAAGGCTTGAGATCGTGAGTTAGAGATAAGAGCGTGGTGGGCTCATGTTACTGAAAACCCTGAAGACAGCAGGATTATAGTATTTAATAGAGGCACTGCAAATGGGTTAAGTACAGTAATGCCGGCTGGAGGTCAGCAGCATCCGATTTCTGGGGTAGGGGCTAGTCTTCTGTGGAAGAACCCTCAGAAGAATCTAATAAAGAATAATACTTCTGACAAGATAAATATAAGTATAGCTCATCGGTGGTTAGCAGAAGTATAAGAATTGTGATATCCTATATATGCTCTCTCACGGATCACATCTCGTCATCAAGAGAAAGAACAAATTATAGTTGAGATTAAACCTATTAGTATGTAAATAATAGAAAAATTGTATATTCATGCTCCAGCACCTGATATAAGGGCTAATACTCTTACAGAGGCTAGGATAGGTCAAGGACTTTGGTCGACTACATGGAATGGTTGGCGAATCATTATTTCTTTTAAAATTAATTAAACTTTTTACTTGGAAGGTAAATGTACTAAGATACTTAAGAAATAAATTGAGGTAGTTAACACCATAGGAAGATTTACAAGCTTCTGCTTAATATTCAGCCATCAATTTAAATTCAGTTTCAATTTATTGAATGTGAAAGAGAGTTAGAAGAGCATGGGAATGAAACAGATGATGTTCATCAAATTATAGATGCAGTTATAATAATTGAGAAGAAGAATAAGGAGGGTAGGAATATTCATGATATAGGAGCAAGATGTGGCATTAGAATTTACTCAAAGAGTAATTTTAAACTGACAGGCTAATGTTTTTATTAAACTAAAATTCTATTCGTTATCAAAAGATAATACTCAATCTGAGAATGATGACGGGTTAATTACTTCTACAGCGATGGGTATAAACGAGTGGTTGGCCCCGCAGATTTCAGAGCATTGACCGTAGAATACTCCTGGTCGGTTAGCTGATATAGATACTTGGTTAAGGCGTCCTGGAATACCGTCTAGTTTAATTGCTAGACTTGGCACACATCATGAGTGGATTACGTCGGCTGCTGTAATAAGTAATCGTACTTCAGTTTGTATAGGGATTACTACTCGGTGGTCTACTTCCAGTAGACGGAATATACCGGGCGCTAGATCAGAGGTTGGAATCATGTAAGAGTCGAATTCTAGATTAGTAAAATCTGAATATTCATATCTTCAGTATCATTGGTGACCAATTGCTTTAATGGTTAAAGATGGTTGAGCTATTTCGTCTATAAGGTATAGTAGGCGTAGAGAAGGAAGAGCAAGGATTACAAGAATTAGGGTTGGAACAACAGTTCAAATTGTTTCAATTTCTTGAGCGTCTAATAAAGTACGGCAAGTTAATGAATTGGATATAATTCTATATAGTATAAATACTACTAGAGTTACTACTATTACTAGGATAGATAGGGCGTGGTCGTGTAAGGATACTAATTGGATTATTACTGGTGAGGCTGCGTCTTGGGAAAGAATTTGTCTTCATTGTGCCATCTAAACAGGTCGGGTAGACTATCTTCTAATTAACAGTTAGATGCTAGAAATAGCTTCTGCTTAATAGTGATGGGGAAGAGATTAGACCATTTTCTTGGTAATGATGAGCATCAATTGGTATTGTGTCGTGTCATTCAATTGAAGTTGGTAGGTGAGATGAAGAGATCACTCCTCGTTGAGAAGAGAAGGCTTCTCAAATTAAGAAAATGTAGAAGATTAAAGATGCAGTAGAAATGACAGATCCGATAGAGGATAACACATTTCATGATGTATACACGTCAGGGTAGTCTGTGTATCGCCGAGGCATACCGGCTAGACCTAAGAAGTGTTGAGGGAAGAATGTTAGATTAACTCCTGTGAACATTATATAGAAGTGTACTTTTGATCATCGAGGGTGGAATGAGGTACCTGTGAATAGAGGGAAATAATGTGAGAGTCCTCTAAAGATAGCGAAAATTGCACCAAGTCTTAATACATAGTGGAAATGAGCTACTACGTAGTAGGTGTCGTGTATTATAATATCTAGAGAGCAATTACCAAGAATAATTCCTGTTAGTCCTCCTATAGTAAATAAGAAAATGAATCCTAGTACTCAAAGTATTGGAGTGGAGAATTCAATTTTTGATCCGTGGATTGTGGCAAGTCATCTGAATACTTTAATTCCAGTTGGCACAGCAATAATTATAGTGGCTGCTGTGAAGTAGGCCCGAGTGTCTACGTCTATACCAATAGTGAATATATGATGAGCTCATACTAAGAATCCAATTAATCCAATTCCTATTATTGCGTAAATCATACCTAAGGTACCGAACGGTTCAAGTTTAGCTGAGTAGTGGGCTACTATATGTGAAATAATCCCGAATCCTGGTAGAATAAGAATGTATACTTCCGGGTGTCCGAAGAATCAGAATAAATGTTGGAATAATACGGGGTCACCACCTCCGGCCGGGTCGAAGAAGGAAGTATTAAGATTCCGGTCTGTAAGTAACATGGTAATACCACCTGCAAGAATCGGAATAGACAGTAGTAATAGAACTGCTGTTAGTTTAACTCTTCATACATATAGAGGGACTCGTTCTAATCGTAGTCCGTCATATCGTATGTTTATTATAGTTGTAATAAAGTTAATAGATCCAAGAATTGATGACACTCCTGAAAGATGTAGAGCGAAAATTGCTAGGTCAATTGAAGGACCAGCATGGGCTAGGTTAGATGATAGTGGTGGGTACACTGTTCATCCTGGACCCGCACCTTTACCAATGAAGGCTGATATAACTAGCAGGATTACGGCCGGAGGCAGTAATCAAAAGGCTAAGTTATTAACTCGAGGGAAAGCCATATCGGGGGCTCCTAGTATAAGAGGAACTAGTCAGTTACCAAATCCTCCTATTAGGATTGGTATTACTACGAAAAATATTATTAGTAATCCATGGGCGGTAATTAAACAATTATAGATTTGGTCGTCATTTAGGAAAGCTCCTGGTTGACCTAATTCAATACGAATAATTGTTCTTATCCTGGTTGAAATTAAACCAGCTCAAATTCCTATTAAAAAGTATAAGGTTCCAATGTCTTTATGGTTAGTAGAGTAAAGTCATCGCATAGATTGATATAAGGGAGGGTATAATTATAATTATTATAATAGAAATAGAAGAGATTGCTGAAAGAGAGGAGATGGAGGGAGAGTTAATTCTAATGGACTGGAATGACTTTATTGTTAGGGTCAGCATGAAATTTAAGTAGAAGAATGATGTAAGTAGGGACCTTATAATAAGTAGTAGACTGTAAAGAAATAGATTTGAAGAGATTATAGATTGGAGCACAATTCATTTTGGGAAGAACCCTAAGAAGGGAGGCAAGCCCCTTATAGATAAGAATAACAGGGCAATTAAAATTATTAAGGGTCGAGACAGGTATGAGGAAGAGAATAGTTGAGGCTTATAGGAGATAGATAGGGAATTAGAGATTAATATAATGGGCAGGATTATAATAATATATGAAATAAAGTATACTATCAGAGTGGATATAGAAAAGTTTATTACTACTAGTATTCACCCTAGGTGGCTAATAGAAGAGTAAGCTAGTATAGTACGTAATGAGGATTGATTAATACCATAGATTCCTCCGATTAGTGAGTTGAGGATCCCTAAGATAATTAGGGTGTAGTTATTAAATCTAGAGAAGAAGAAAGACAGAATGAATAAAGGTGAGATTTTTTGTCATGAGGATAGAGTGAAGCAGGAGATTCAGGACATAGAGTTTATTACTCTGGGGAATCAGAAGTGACAAGGGGCGGCTCCTAATTTAATTAGCATACTCATAATTAATAGTAATGGTAGTAAAGGGCTAAAAGAGAATTGTGAGTTGATTAGAATGATAAAGATGAATAACAGTCTAGATCCTATAGCTTGGGCTAGAAAGTACTTAATTGCTCTCTCTGACTCATTGATAGAATTAGAGGAGAAAATTAAAGGGATAAATCTAAATAGATTTAATTCTATTATTATTCATATGAAGAACCAATGAGAGGCAGACAGCACTGATACTGTTGACAAGATTAATGTGAAAGAAAATATAGGAGAAGAGCATTTTAATAAAGGCATAAAAGTATGACTTATAATTAGTAAGTCAAAATCTAGTTAGAAGCCAGATTTTAATATTATATACTTTATTCTCAATTTAAAGACCCTTCATTTCATTCATGAAATAAGCCGATAACTAAAATTATAGCAATAGAGATTCTTAGGAATAGAGTGGATGATGGGGATAGGATTAGTGTTGCTGGGATTGGGATAATTAATACGATTTCGACGTCAAAGACTAAGAAAATTACTGCTAATAGGAAGAATCGTAAGGAAAATGGGATTCGGGCTGTATTCTTTGGGTCGAACCCACATTCAAATGGCGAGTATTTATTTAGTGTGGGTAAAGGACGAGACCTTAATCATCATGCTAATATTATGAATACTATTGGTAGGAGAATAGAAATTAAGACTGGGAGTAAGTGCATGCTATAAAAATAATAAATTATTTTCTTCGGATTAAAAGTCCGACGCTGTAAGTAGCTTTTTATAGAGATATTAGAATATTAATTCATGATTAACAACATCAAAGTTATCCGTTCGTCCGGCGTAATATCTAGATTAAAGCATTTAATCTTGTGGTTAGTATTAATAAGGTTAGTGTGAAAGGAAGGAAAGACTTTCATGTTAAGTTTATTAACATGTCATATCGTATACGAGGCAGGGTTCTCCGGATTCAGATTGCTGTGAATGCGAAGAATAAGATTATAACTACCAGGGAAATATCCCTAATAAGTAAGAAGTTTAAGGAGGAGAAAAATAGAATTGCAGTTAGCATTCTTATAAATAAAATGTTAGTATATTCCGCCATAAATAATAGGGCAAATCCACCTGCACTATATTCAATATTAAACCCGGATACAAGTTCTGATTCACCTTCTGACAGGTCAAAGGGAGTACGATTAGTTTCGGCTAATGTTGAGATAAACCATAAAATAAATAATGGCGGGCACAGGATAGAGATTGAGAGTACTTGCTGTGTGTTGATTTCTATCATATTGAATGATGACAAGAAGATTAGAACGTTAATTAGAATTAAGGACATACTGATTTCATATGAAATAGTTTGCGCAATTCTACGAATTGCTCCAAGTAAGGAGTATTTAGAGTTAGACGCTCACCCTGAAATTAGAGTTGTGTACACGTTGAGACTAGAAACACAAATAAAGAATAGGATACCAAATTGTATTATATTAGTAGAAGATAAAAATGGGTAAATAGATCATAGTAGAATAGCTAGAATTAGTCCTAATACGGGCCTTATCACAAATATAAATATATTAGATTTTGTTGGGAAAGGGAATTCTTTAGTGAATAATTTAATTGCATCAGCGAATGGCTGAGGCAGTCCTATTAGTCTTACCTTATTAGGGCCTTTACGTAATTGGATGTACCCTAGCAGTTTACGCTCTAAAAGGGTGAAAAAAGCTATGGCTATTAAGATTAGTAGATAATTAATTAAGATTATAAATGTAAGGTGCATTATCTAAGGAGTAATCTCATTATTAGGGTTTAAGTCTAGTGCAATATTCTGCCACTTTAGATAAGATTATAAAAGAGTTGAACTTTTATTTATGACTTTCAAAATCATGTGTTTCCGAAACGATAATCTGTCGCGCGGATATAATCCACTTCTTAGATGCAAACTAAATGTTCTTAATTAAACTAGAGTAACAATAGTGAGTAGAATTAAATTCTGTGGATTGATCCTAAATCAAGGGCATTACTCTGCCAACTCACTCAATGTAATAGTATTTATGTAGAATTATATGTATTCATGGGTAGAAATTATTTCCTTCTTAAGGTCCTTTCGTACTATAAAGAAGTAGTTAAAAATTTGAAGATAGAAACTAACCTGGCTTACGCCGGTCTGAACTCAGCTCATGTAGAGTTTTAAGGGTTGAACAAACCCACCATTTATGACTGCTGCATCATAAGGGGCCTCTAAGCCAACATCGAGGTGCCAATCTTTTCTGTAAATTTGAGCTCTGGAGAAAAATTAGTCTGTTATCCCTATGGTAGCTAGTGCTATTGATTAATTATAATTAGGTCAAATATATAGAGTAATTGCTCTTATTTAATGTAAAGAAGTAACTTGATTTCTTTTGTCGCCCCAACAAAAATTCTGTTAAATTTGGTTAATAATTTAAATTTTAATGGGAAACGTAACAGAATTAAAGCTCATTAGGGTCTTCTTGTCTTTCAAATTTATCCAAGTTTCTTCACTTGGAGAAAAATTTTTATTAAAACCTGTGAGACAGCTTAGATTTCGTGTGTCCATTCATTCCAGCCTCTAATTAGGAGGCAAATGATTATGCTACCTTTGCACGGTCAGGATACCGCGGCCATTTAATAATTATCATAGAGCAGGATGAACCTCTTATATTGGATCAAGAGGCTATGTTTTTGGTAAACAGTCGAATCTAGGATTTGCCGAGTTCCTTACAGGCTAATAGTGAGATACTAATTTTAGCAGAATTTAAATTCTTAGTGGTTGAAGAAATTAATTTAATAATATAGTGTAATTTAATTAAAATAATAGTATAGTTCCTGGAACGGGATATAAGATGGCTGGTTTTAGGCCTACTTCATAGTATATTGATTTTGTATTAACACGTAATAAGTTAGATTATCCTAACTTATCTATAATAGCAGTATGCTTTATCCTCTAAAGAGGATTTATTAAATTACCAGCTATATTCTAATGCGGTAGGTATGTAGCCTCTGAAAATAATTTTATTTTACGTGATGAGATAAATAAAAATGGGTTCTAAACAAATTATATTCAGCTCACTTAGAGTTCGGGAGTATCTAGTTTAGTAGGAGCTTGCTAAACCATAATACACGAGGTACGAGGGTAAATCTCTTCTGTAGGGAGTGGTGTGGTAACCGTAAGGTAGATAGAGTTTATAATATGTAAATAGAAAATTAGTGGGAGAGAAGAGCAGGATAGCAGGGGGGGGGGGAGTGCGTGGGCTCGGTGTAAGGGAGGGGTATATGAATACTTTATCCTGAGAGGTGCAATTTCCATTACACCTACTGTGTTACGACTTATCTCGTTTTTCAATGAGAGTGACGGGCGATATGTGCACATCTGAGGTTGCCTTATTCATTTATTCAATATTTGGATAAATTACTTTCAAGTCCAATGTCATTTATTTTTTCATGTAAAATCTAAATTCTTAATTTGAGAGTGTAACCCATTATAACCTATTTATAAGCTGCACTTTGACCTGGCGTGGAGAATTTATTTCTGTTGGCTTACTTTCATTTGAATGGTAAGCTGGCGGCGGCAGTATACAAGCTGGAGAGTCAAAAATAGGAAGGATTAACGTGGAGTGTCGAATTAATAAACAGGTTCCCCTGATTGGAATTAGATGCCGCCAAGTTATTTGGGTTTTAAATGTGAATTTTTAGTGCCCTGGATAATTTATGGCTAAGGATAAAAGGGTATCTAATCCTTGTTTCTGGCTTAGCTTTCATGAATTAATATAGTGAGATATATTAGGTATAATCAAATATTATTAGGATTAAACTGCTAAAATGAGATTTTATATCTGTATAATCATAATTTCCGAGATAATTAATTTGAATTTAACGTATAACCGCGGTAGCTGGCACGTATTTTACCAATCCTCTTTTCAATAACCGGATCTTTAGTTGAAAATTTACCAGTATTTAAAACTGCGTTTTACCATTAATAACTATATTAAATGAATTATTAAATTATAGTAAAGGAGATTGTTTAATGCATGAAGAGGAGTAATAGAAGTAATTAATTTGTAAGCTATAATCAAACTTTAGTAAAAGAAAATGTTCATGGTTGGGGTATGAACCCAAAAGCTTATATTAGCTTATTTTACTTTTTAAACCTTAGTATAGGTACACGTTTAAAGCTGCAATTTAATGTTTTTATTTCAACTATAAGGTTAAATTCATGATATAATGAATGTGGGATGAATAGATAGTAATAGTACTGGAATTGTATGTAATAAGAATATTAAATTAAAAGATGAGTTAGGTATAGTGGGAGGAGTAGATCTAGTTGATAGGGGCCCGTGTTGAGTTGAGGAGTACAATACTAAAGAGTAGGCTGCTCCTAGGAACCTTAAAATAGGCAGTAAGATAATAGCGGTAGATGAGACTCTAAGAATTCTAATGAACATAGAAATTTCTCTTAATAAATTAATTGATGGAGGGGCGGCTATATTGGACAGGGTAGCCACGAATCACCATATAGGCAGGAAAGGAAAGATAGTAATTATACCTTTATTTAGGAATAGATTACGTGAGTGAAAAATCTCATAAGATGAGTTAGCTAGGGAGAATAGGAAGGAAGAGGAGAGTCCATGGGCGATTATTATGATTAGGCTAGCTTGCCATCCAATGCAAGATGAGGATATGATACTAGCTAGTAGAATTCCTATGTGTCCTACTGATGAGTAGGCAATAAGTGATTTCATATCGGTTTGACGAATGCAAATTACTCTGGTAATAAGCGCTCCTCACATAGCTACTGGGTATAAGGTGTTGAAAAATGAAAAATTTACGGCCGGGAATATAAAAGATAACCGGAGTAGGCCGTAAGTTCCTAATTTAAGTAAAATAGCAGCAAGGAATATAGATCCTGCTACGGGGGCTTCTACATGAGCTTTAGGCAATCATAAGTGAAATATAAATATAGGTAGTTTAACTAAAAAGGCTAAGATACTTAGTAATCACCAAATGCTGAAATTAGAGGAGAATGGGGAGGCTCATAAAGTAAAATTTATTGATAGAGAGCTATTATGGAAGTACAATATAGCGATTATTGCTAATAGTGGTAATGAGGCTGTTAAAGTGTACAGGATAAAGTAAAATGAAGCCGTAAGCCGTTCTGGTTGATATCCTCATAATAGAATTAGGAATAAGGTTGGGAATAAGGAGGATTCAAACATAAAGTAAAAAGATAGAACGTTATTACATGAGAATGACAGGATAAGGATTATAGATAACAGTATAATAATAAATGTGAATAATTTTGATGACAGGTTAAAAGAGTACACCTTGCTTCTGGCGAATAAGGCTATAGATGAGATTCAAAGGATTAAGATTAATAGAGGAGCCCTTATTCTGTCAATAAATATAAATGAATTAAGGGAGTTGCTTCATATATCAGTGGGTATCAGTTTAATAGTGAATATAAAGGATAGGGCTATAAATGTGAATATAGAAGATATTCAGAATGATGGGAGTATTAAAGGGGCTAGTATAGGCAAGATAATTATTAACATTTATTTGAAGATAGGGTTTTGATTGAGTCAGAGCCTGACGATCGGAGTAGTTTTACTATTAGAGTTAGACCCATTCTTGCTTCACATGCAGCGAAGGTTAGAATAAGGATTACTATTAATAGGTTGAATTGGGACGAGGTTCCTAATTCTAGGATAAAGAATGTCACTGACACCAGGAAGATTATTTCTAATGAAAGTAGAGATATTAATAGTTGATGGGAGTGAATTAACAATGATAAGAGTGACCTTATAAATATCAATAAGAAAAGTGTAGAAATAGTCATAGTCACTAGAATAATTCAATAGGTGATTTACAAAATCACTGCCTCTATTTTTGGCTTTAGTGACTATCAAATAACCTGTTAAAGGATTGTTATCTCCCAAAGATAATATTTTGTATAAATTATTATTTGGATATAAAACAATTGAATGTATGTCTAGAATGAAAATCTAGTGTAATAGGTTATACTATTTATATTATTTCAGGAGTAGGATCATGTTAGTATCTTCAGTACTATGCTTTAAATTTAAGCTACTAAAATAGAATAATAATGGCAGTCATAGTATGTTTATTAGTAAGAATTTATTAATTAAATTTGACTGGGTTAATTGAGTAAAAGACGTTATAGATGAGATAGATGATGACAGGCCTGCTCTAGAGAAGGACTCTGTTCATCCTGCATCTCTATTATAATACAAGAAATGAGAAGATTTAAGAGGATTTAGGATTATTAGCTGGGATCTAACAGGAGATAAGAATCACATCATAGATGAGAAAGATAGCATTTTTAAGTTAGGGTGAGAAAATTTAGTTAGTGATGAGTTTATTAGGAATCACGAGATAGATAGCCCTATCAGAGTTACTGCGGGAGTGAGTAATTTTAATTTTAGCGGGATAAAGAATACTCAATTAGGTATAATAATTAGTCAGTTTAAAAGCGCTCCTCCAATAACGGATATAATTGTCATTAGGATTATAGGAGTGATGACGAAAGGGTCTGACTCTGAGAAGTTAGATAGAGGCCTAGCATTAGATGAATTGCAGAATAGTATTCTTATAAGCCGTAAGGAGTAAAAAGCGGTTAATCTAGTGGCTAAGAATGCAATTAGGAAAATTAAAGGGTTAGTATTTATGAATAGAGTTTCTTCTAGAATTAAGTCTTTAGAGTAAAATCCTGACAGGAAAGGGGCTCCAGACAAGGACATTCTAGCAATTAGTAGTGCTCTAGAGGTAACAGGGAAGGATGAGAACGATAAGTTTAACAGGCGTAGGTCCTGGTTATGTGATATGTTATAGATTATAACCCCTGCAGTAATGAATAGTAAAGCTTTAAATAATGCGTGTGTTAACAGGTGGAAAAAGGTTAAAGAAGGAGAGTTGAGGGCCAATCTTATTATTATCAGTCCTAGTTGACTAAGAGTAGATAAAGCAATAATCTTCTTTAGGTCAAATTCTGAAATTGCGGTAATACCGGATATAAGTATAGTTAATGACGACAGGATCAGCAAGATAGTGAAGAACATGTTGAATTGAGATAGTATAGGGAAGAATCGAATTAGTAAGAAAATACCTCCTGTAACTAGAGTTGATGAATGCACTAAGGCTGACACTGGAGTAGGGGCTTCCATTGCTGCAGGAAGTCATCTTGAGAATGGGATTTGAGCCCTTTTAGTTATAGAAGCAAATAGTAATGACACTATAATTATTATTGAATATGAGTTTCTTCAAAAATTGAAGAATAACCATCTGTTTTGATTGACTAACATACCAATACTAAGTAGGATAAGGACATCTCCAATTCGGTTTGTAAGTGTGGTAAAGATTCCTGCCCTTAAAGACTTATAATTTTGGTAATAGATAATTAGTAGGAATGAGGATAGACCTAGTCCGTCTCATCCTAGTAGTAAGAATATAAGGTGAGGCGAGAAGATTAGTAAATTTATTCTTATAATAAAACACAGAATTAAAAATGTGAATCGCTTTAAGAAGATTTCTTCTGATATATATGTTTTAGCAAATATAAGCACATTCCCTGAAATAAATAACACTACGGAAGAGAATAATAGGCTATAAGAGTCTAGGATGATATAAAATTTAATTGCCACCCTTGAGATAGTAATTAAATGCCACGACAGTAATAGGGATAATGATGAAGAGGTGAAATAAAGTCCTGCAGAAGCTATGCAGATAAATAAAGAAAATATTATAAATGAGGATTTTAAAGATGTCATGGTTAAAAAACTATTCAGTATCTATGAGGCCACATTTCATTATTTTATATAAACTATTTTAACTTATATTAGAGTTAGGAATAAAGAGGGGATTTAATGATTAGTGGGAGAGAGAGACTTGTTGTAATAGGGCTATAAACTGCACCGCCGGTACACAAGGTTTAACCATGTATTTTATTTGTCGGCGAACTTCCAGATTTATCGCCCGACAATTACCGACCAAAAATAAAAATTTGACAGGAATTTAAGAGCCCACAGGGAATCTCAATTTAAACAAGGGGCGGTTGAGATTTTGTTCAGTAATCGCTTAATAAAATTTATAAATTTGCTAATTTTCGCCGACACGGGCCCGAAACGAGGCCGACAGCCTAATTTTAGTGCGATTTTGCTGACATATTTATTATTAAACTTTGTGTTTGGGGCCCTCTACTAATAATTTATATTTTTGGCCCGTAAAAGGGCTTTGGATGGCTATTTAGGAATATAGGGGGGTGCAATAACAAGGTAATTAGGCACTATCTCGACTCCATAGTATTATTAGTCTCCTTACATAAGCCCCGACATTTCAAATGAGGCCGACAATTATTGGAGAGCGAATGTAGGTTGGGCGTATTGCAAAGGAGGAGAATAGGGGAGGGAGGAGGGAAGTGGGGAAGGGGGGGGAGAAGTGCGGGGGATTGGGTAAGGTATTTGGTTTATTGTTTTATTTAGTTTTGGCCCTGGCCCCAGGGTGTTAGTCATTATAGGTGACGTGTAATGGGGCCAGGGCCGAAACTTGAAATTTTTAACATATTGTTGATTATTATTTAGGGTCTGTGGTTGATTGATTATTAGTAACAGATAAAAAAAATGAGGGAAGGAAGGGAGTAGGTACATACAGGTATGCGGGCGTGTGCGTGTATATATATATACGCATACAACCCCATATATATATATAATATTATATATACACACATATATATGTATGCCTATACATGTATATATATATATATATATATATATATATGTATATATATATATGTGTGTATACATATATGTGTGTATACATATATGTGTGTATGCGTGTGTAGGTACACATGACTGAATGAATAGCCACATATACACAGGGTTGCATATATGGGCGCAGTTATAAATATTTGTGTATAAGGGGCGTGTACATTTAATCACACATATAATTGCACACGGACACACACGTGCATAATAGCACACACATAAAGATATCAACCCCCCCCCCCTCCCTATAAATACACTCATACAAATACACTTATATAAATACACCTGTATAAATGCATTCGTATAGCTACACTCATACAAATACACACACATAAACATACTCATATAAGTACCATCATATAATTACATTTACATACCTACACCTCATACAACCACTCACATAACCATTTATATAAGCATTCATATAATCATGTGTACAAGGCATGCGTATAGGCATGTGTACATACATGTATATAAACACATGCGTAGCCACATATATAACCGCATATATACGATATACGGGTAAACATAGGCATAGGTATGTGCGTAACCATTGGGATAAGAATATGAATAAACAATATGAATAAACACATGAATAGACACATGAATAGACACATGAATAAACATATGAATAAGCATATGAATAAACATATGAATAAACACATGAATAAACATATGAATAAACACATGAATAAACACATGAATAAACACATGAATAAATATATGAGTAACCATATGAATAACCACATGAATAAATATATTAATAAATATATTAATAAATATATGAATAAACCATATGAATAAGCATATAAATAAACATATAAATAAACATATAAATAAACATATAAATAAACATATAAATAAACATATGAATAAACACATGAATAAACATACGAATAAGCATACGGATAAACATACGAATAAACATATGAATAAACATATGAATAACCACATGAATAACCACATGAATAAGCATATTAATAAACATATTAATAAACATATAATAAGCATATGAATAAACAATATGAATAAACATATG
>CAXHSG010000380.1:27500-30000 GCA_964019155.1 Osedax fenrisi | reverse complement strand
TTTTCGATAGTTCTCTTATTCTTATAATTTACATTTCGTTATCCTATATAGTTATATACACATCGTATATGTATTCTACTCAGTTTTTTACGCTCTTTCTAAAATGCTATAGTACACTTATACGCATCGAATATTCGATTTTATATTAGCGTATATGTTTTCCCGTATTTTGAATATGTTATTTATTTACTTATGAATTTATCTATTTTATATTCGATAGTACTATTGTTATTATAATTTACATTTCGTTATCCTATATAGTTATATACACATCGTATATGTATTCTACTCAGTTTTTTACGCTCTTTCTAAAATGCTACAGTACACTTATACGCATCGAATATTCGATTTTATATTAGCGTATATGTTTTCCCGTTTTTTGAATTTGTTATTTATTTACTTATGAATTTATCTATTTTATATTCGATAGTACTATTATTATTATAATTTACATTTCGTTATCCTATATAGTTATATACACATCGTATATGTATTCTACTCAGTTTTTTACACTCTTTCTAAAATGCTACAGTACACTTATACGCATCGAATATTCGATTTTATATTAGCGTATATGTTTTCCCGTATTTTGAATATGTTATTTATTTACTTATGAATTTATCTATTTTATATTCGATAGTACTATTGTTATTATAATTTACATTTCGTTATCCTATATAGTTATATATACACATCGTATATGTATTCTACTCAGTTTTTTACGCTCTTTCTAAAATGCTATAGTACACTTATACGCATCGAATATTCGATTTTATATTAGCGTATATGTTTTCCCGTATTTTGAATATGTTATTTATTTACTTATGAATTTATCTATTTTATATTCGATAGTACTATTGTTATTATAATTTACATTTCGTTATCCTATATAGTTATATACACATCGTATATGTATTCTACTCAGTTTTTTACGCTCTTTCTAAAATGCTATAGTACACTTATACGCATCGAATATTCGATTTTATATTAGCGTATATGTTTTCCCGTATTTTGAATATGTTATTTATTTACTTATGAATTTATCTATTTTATATTCGATAGTACTATTGTTATTATAATTTACATTTCGTTATCCTATATAGTTATATACACATCGTATATGTATTCTACTCAGTTTTTTACGCTCTTTCTAAAATGCTATAGTACACTTATACGCATCGAATATTCGATTTTATATTAGCGTATATGTTTTCCCGTATTTTGAATATGTTATTTATTTACTTATGAATTTATCTATTTTATATTCGATAGTACTATTGTTATTATAATTTACATTTCGTTATCCTATATAGTTATATACACATCGTATATGTATTCTACTCAGTTTTTTACGCTCTTTCTAAAATGCTACAGTACACTTATACGCATCGAATATTCGATTTTATATTAGCGTATATGTTTTCCCGTTTTTTGAATTTGTTATTTATTTACTTATGAATTTATCTATTTTATATTCGATAGTACTATTATTATTATAATTTACATTTCGTTATCCTATATAGTTATATACACATCGTATATGTATTCTACTCAGTTTTTTACACTCTTTCTAAAATGCTATAGTACACTTATACGCATCGAATATTCGATTTTATATTAGCGTATATGTTTTATTGATACAGTATAATAAATAATTTTTCTTAACAGAAATTTTATACGCCTAACATAATACCGCATAGAAATAACGTTTCTACTGGTCTTATTATAGTGGGTTATTTATATTTTTAATTTTTAATTTTATTTTCATAGTACTCTTATTGTATTACTTTATATTTCGTTACACTATATTGTTATACAAGTATTATATATGGTTTCTACTTAGTTTTAAACGATTTTTCAATAGAGCTATAGAATACATATGTACGTTAAGTATTCAATTTTATAATACAATATTTCGTTTTAATAAATAAATTTACAGAATATATTATGTGCGTAGAACAAGACCGCAGAGAAATTACGTTTCTCTGGTCTTTTTTGTGTCTGGTTTTGATTTTATCTGTAAATATTTTAAATTAATGGGAATTGAATAAATATATTTTTTTTGTATCCTGTACATGTATTATATTTCATTGTTAATTTAAAATATTGATATAAGTAAATCGAGATAAAAAATTTTTTTTTTAGAAAAATACACAAGTATGTTAAATTACAAAAAAAAGTTAGTTTGTTTAATTTTGAGCATTATTTGAGTATATCGTAAAAAATGGAAAAATTCGAGTAGAGCATTTTACTGGTTGAGGGTAATCCGCACTCAGTCGCCAAGCGATTGAGTAAAGATTGCTGGTCTTTTTCTTATATGGATAGATCACTGGTAAAAAATAGCCTTCGGGATAAGCTCTATTTATTAAAACAATTCTTTTTAGACGTTGACTGTAATTATTTTCGGGTAATTCTGTATTGTCTAACCGCAAACCGTATATATTGGCTCGTTCGTTACGCGACGTGTTTATATTTCTAGATATTTTATTACATCTTGATT
>CAXHSG010000380.1:17500-20000 GCA_964019155.1 Osedax fenrisi | reverse complement strand
TATAGAAAACGGTAGAGTATGAATTCGAATATGGTTAGTATAGAAAACGGTAGAGTATGAATTCGAATATGGTTAGTATAGAAAACGGTAGAGTATGAATTCGAATATGGTTAGTATAGAAAACGGTAGAGTATGAATTCGAAAATATTTAGTTCTGAAAACGGTAGAGTATGAATTCGAAATATTTAGTTCTGAAAACGATAGAGTAAATTTCGTTATTGTACTATTAAGTAGTTTATTTCTACCCCCGCAGTTGACGCGATTAATAAAATATATTATATATATAATTACGAATTTAAAAAAAATATATTCAGCTTAGATTTGAACTCGTTACCTTCTAATTACGAGTCATTAGCTGTACCACTACCGCTATACCACTAGTTATTAAATTTGAAATATATTATACTATTTATAGAAATTTATATAGTTTACAATATTTTTTCGATAGTTCTCTTATTCTTATAATTTACATTTCGTTATCCTATATAGTTATATACACATCGTATATGTATTCTACTCAGTTTTTTACGCTCTTTCTAAAATGCTATAGTACACTTATACGCATCGAATATTCGATTTTATATTAGCGTATATGTTTTCCCGTATTTTGAATATGTTATTTATTTACTTATGAATTTATCTATTTTATATTCGATAGTACTATTGTTATTATAATTTACATTTCGTTATCCTATATAGTTATATACACATCGTATATGTATTCTACTCAGTTTTTTACGCTCTTTCTAAAATGCTACAGTACACTTATACGCATCGAATATTCGATTTTATATTAGCGTATATGTTTTCCCCGTTTTTTGAATTTGTTATTTATTTACTTATGAATTTATCTATTTTATATTCGATAGTACTATTATTATTATAATTTACATTTCGTTATCCTATATAGTTATATACACATCGTATATGTATTCTACTCAGTTTTTTACACTCTTTCTAAAATGCTACAGTACACTTATACGCATCGAATATTCGATTTTATATTAGCGTATATGTTTTCCCGTATTTTGAATATGTTATTTATTTACTTATGAATTTATCTATTTTATATTCGATAGTACTATTGTTATTATAATTTACATTTCGTTATCCTATATAGTTATATACACATCGTATATGTATTCTACTCAGTTTTTTTACGCTCTTCTAAAATGCTATAGTACACTTATACGCATCGAATATTCGATTTTATATTAGCGTATATGTTTTCCCGTATTTTGAATATGTTATTTATTTACTTATGAATTTATCTATTTTATATTCGATAGTACTATTGTTATTATAATTTACATTTCGTTATCCTATATAGTTATATACACATCGTATATGTATTCTACTCAGTTTTTTAACATCGTATATGTATTCTACTCAGTTTTTTACGCTCGTTCTAAATGCTACAGTACACTTATACGCATCGAATATTCGATTTTATATTAGCGTATTGTTTTCCCGTTTTTTGAATTTGTTATTTATTTACTTATGAATTTATCTATTTTATATCGATAGTACTATTATTATTATAATTTACATTTCGTTATCCTATATAGTTATATACACATCGATATGTATTCTACTCAGTTTTTTACACTCTTTCTAATATGCATAGTACACTTATACGCATCGAATATTCGATTTTATATTAGCGTATATGTTTTCCCGTTTTTTGAATTTGTTATTATTTACTTATGAATTTATCTATTTTATATTCGATAGTACTATTTATTATTTATCCTATATAGTTATATACACATCGTATATGTATTCTACTCAGTTTTTTACACTCTTTCTAAAATGCTATAGTACACTTATACGCATCGAATATTCGATTTTATATTAGCGTATATGTTTTATTGATACAGTATAATAAATAATTTTTCTTAACAGAAATTTTATACGCCTAACATAATACCGCATAGAAATAACGTTTCTACTGGTCTTATTATAGTGGGTTATTTATATTTTTAATTTTTAATTTTATTTTCATAGTACTCTTATTGTATTACTTTATATTTCGTTACACTATATTGTTATACAAGTATTATATATGGTTTCTACTTAGTTTTAAACGATTTTTCAATAGAGCTATAGAATACATATGTACGTTAAGTATTCAATTTTATAATACAATATTTCGTTTTAATAAATAAATTTACAGAATATATTATGTGCGTAGAACAAGACCGCAGAGAAATTACGTTTCTCTGGTCTTTTTTGTGTCTGGTTTTGATTTTATCTGTAAATATTTTAAATTAATGGGAATTGAATAAATATATTTTTTTTGTATCCTGTACATGTATTATATTTCATTGTTAATTTAAAATATTGATATAAGTAAATCGAGATAAAAAATTTTTGTTTTTAGAAAAATACACAAGTATGTTAAATTACAAAAAAAAGTTAGTTTGTTTAATTTTGAGCATTATTTGAGTATATCGTAAAAAATGGAAAAATTCGAGTAGAGCATTTTACTGGTTGAGGG
>CAXHSG010000377.1:5000-10000 GCA_964019155.1 Osedax fenrisi | reverse complement strand
ATTTCTACCCCCGCAGTTGACGCGAGTAATAAAATATATTATATATATAATTACGAATTTAAAAAAAATATATTCAGCTAGATTTGAACTCGTTACCTTCTAATTACGAGTCATTAGCTGTACCACTACGCTATATCACTAGTTATTAAATTTGAATATATTATACTATTTATAGAAATTTATATAGTTTACAATATTTTTTCGATAGTTCTCTTATTCTTATAATTTACATTTCGTTATCCTATATAGTTATATACACATCGTATATGTATTCTACTCAGTTTTTTACGCTCTTTCTAAAATGCTATAGTACACTTATACGCATCGAATATTCGATTTTATATTAGCGTATATGTTTTCCCGTTTTTTGAATATGTTATTTATTTACTTATGAATTTATCTATTCTATATTCGATAGTACTACTGTTATTATAATTTACATTTCGTTATCCTATATAGTTATATACACATCGTATATGTATTCTACTCAGTTTTTTACGCTCTTTCTAAAATGCTATAGTACACTTATACGCATCGAATATTCGATTTTATATTAGCGTATATGTTTTCCCGTTTTTTGAATATGTTATTTATTTACTTATGAATTTATCTATTCTATATTCGATAGTACTATTGTTATTATAATTTACATTTCGTTATCCTATATAGTTATATACACATCGTATATGTATTCTACTCAGTTTTTTACGCTCTTTCTAAAATGCTATAGTACACTTATACGCATCGAATATTCGATTTTATATTAGCGTATATGTTTTCCCGTTTTTTGAATATGTTATTTATTTACTTATGAATTTATCTATTCTATATTCGATAGTACTATTGTTATTATAATTTACATTTCGTTATCCTATATAGTTATATACACATCGTATATGTATTCTACTCAGTTTTTTACGCTCTTTCTAAAATGCTATAGTACACTTATACGCATCGAATATTCGATTTTATATTAGCGTATATGTTTTCCCGTATTTTGAATATGTTATTTATTTACTTATGAATTTATCTATTTTATATTCGATAGTACTATTGTTATTATAATTTACATTTCGTTATCCTATATAGTTATATACACATCGTATATGTATTCTACTCAGTTTTTTACGCTCTTTCTAAAATGCTATAGTACACTTATACGCATCGAATATTCGATTTTATATTAGCGTATATGTTTTCCCGTTTTTTGAATATGTTATTTATTTACTTATGAATTTATCTATTTTATATTCGATAGTACTATTGTTATTATAATTTACATTTCGTTATCCTATATAGTTATATACACATCGTATATGTATTCTACTCAGTTTTTTACGCTCTTTCTAAAATGCTACAGTACACTTATACGCATCGAATATTCGATTTTATATTAGCGTATATGTTTTCCCGTTTTTTGAATTTGTTATTTATTTACTTATGAATTTATCTATTTTATATTCGATAGTACTATTGTTATTATAATTTACATTTCGTTATCCTATATAGTTATATACACATCGTATATGTATTCTACTCAGTTTTTTACGCTCTTTCTAAAATGCTATAGTACACTTATACGCATCGAATATTCGATTTTATATTAGCGTATATGTTTTCCCGTTTTTTGAATATGTTATTTATTTACTTATGAATTTATCTATTCTATATTCGATAGTACTATTGTTATTATAATTTACATTTCGTTATCCTATATAGTTATATACACATCGTATATGTATTCTACTCAGTTTTTTACGCTCTTTCTAAAATGCTATAGTACACTTATACGCATCGAATATTCGATTTTATATTAGCGTATATGTTTTCCCGTATTTTGAATATGTTATTTATTTACTTATGAATTTATCTATTTTATATTCGATAGTACTATTGTTATTATAATTTACATTTCGTTATCCTATATAGTTATATACACATCGTATATGTATTCTACTCAGTTTTTTACGCTCTTTCTAAAATGCTATAGTACACTTATACGCATCGAATATTCGATTTTATATTAGCGTATATGTTTTCCCGTATTTTGAATATGTTATTTATTTACTTAAGAATTTATCTATTTTATATTCGATAGTACTATTGTTATTATAATTTACATTTCGTTATCCTATATAGTTATATACACATCGTATATGTATTCTACTCAGTTTTTTACGCTCTTTCTAAAATGCTATAGTACACTTATACGCATCGAATATTCGATTTTATATTAGCGTATATGTTTTCCCGTTTTTTGAATATGTTATTTATTTACTTATGAATTTATCTATTTTATATTCGATAGTACTATTGTTATTATAATTTACATTTCGTTATCCTATATAGTTATATACACATCGTATATGTATTCTACTCAGTTTTTTACGCTCTTTCTAAAATGCTACAGTACACTTATACGCATCGAATATTCGATTTTATATTAGCGTATATGTTTTCCCGTTTTTTGAATTTGTTATTTATTTACTTATGAATTTATCTATTTTATATTCGATAGTACTATTGTTATTATAATTTACATTTCGTTATCCTATATAGTTATATACACATCGTATATGTATTCTACTCAGTTTTTTACGCTCTTTCTAAAATGCTATAGTACACTTATACGCATCGAATATTCGATTTTATATTAGCGTATATGTTTTCCCGTTTTTTGAATATGTTATTTATTTACTTATGAATTTATCTATTCTATATTCGATAGTACTATTGTTATTATAATTTACATTTCGTTATCCTATATAGTTATATACACATCGTATATGTATTCTACTCAGTTTTTTACGCTCTTTCTAAAATGCTATAGTACACTTATACGCATCGAATATTCGATTTTATATTAGCGTATATGTTTTCCCGTATTTTGAATATGTTATTTATTTACTTATGAATTTATCTATTTTATATTCGATAGTACTATTGTTATTATAATTTACATTTCGTTATCCTATATAGTTATATACACATCGTATATGTATTCTACTCAGTTTTTTACGCTCTTTCTAAAATGCTATAGTACACTTATACGCATCGAATATTCGATTTTATATTAGCGTATATGTTTTCCCGTATTTTGAATATGTTATTTATTTACTTAAGAATTTATCTATTTTATATTCGATAGTACTATTGTTATTATAATTTACATTTCGTTATCCTATATAGTTATATACACATCGTATATGTATTCTACTCAGTTTTTTACGCTCTTTCTAAAATGCTATAGTACACTTATACGCATCGAATATTCGATTTTATATTAGCGTATATGTTTTCCCGTTTTTTGAATATGTTATTTATTTACTTATGAATTTATCTATTTTATATTCGATAGTACTATTGTTATTATAATTTACATTTCGTTATCCTATATAGTTATATACACATCGTATATGTATTCTACTCAGTTTTTTACGCTCTTTCTAAAATGCTACAGTACACTTATACGCATCGAATATTCGATTTTATATTAGCGTATATGTTTTCCCGTTTTTTGAATTTGTTATTTATTTACTTATGAATTTATCTATTTTATATTCGATAGTACTATTGTTATTATAATTTACATTTCGTTATCCTATATAGTTATATACACATCGTATATGTATTCTACTCAGTTTTTTACGCTCTTTCTAAAATGCTATAGTACACTTATACGCATCGAATATTCGATTTTATATTAGCGTATATGTTTTCCCGTTTTTTGAATATGTTATTTATTTACTTATGAATTTATCTATTCTATATTCGATAGTACTATTGTTATTATAATTTACATTTCGTTATCCTATATAGTTATATACACATCGTATATGTATTCTACTCAGTTTTTTACGCTCTTTCTAAAATGCTATAGTACACTTATACGCATCGAATATTCGATTTTATATTAGCGTATATGTTTTCCCGTATTTTGAATATGTTATTTATTTACTTATGAATTTATCTATTTTATATTCGATAGTACTATTGTTATTATAATTTACATTTCGTTATCCTATATAGTTATATACACATCGTATATGTATTCTACTCAGTTTTTTACGCTCTTTCTAAAATGCTATAGTACACTTATACGCATCGAATATTCGATTTTATATTAGCGTATATGTTTTCCCGTATTTTGAATATGTTATTTATTTACTTAAGAATTTATCTATTTTATATTCGATAGTACTATTGTTATTATAATTTACATTTCGTTATCCTATATAGTTATATACACATCGTATATGTATTCTACTCAGTTTTTTACGCTCTTTCTAAAATGCTATAGTACACTTATACGCATCGAATATTCGATTTTATATTAGCGTATATGTTTTCCCGTATTTTGAATATGTTATTTATTTACTTAAGAATTTATCTATTTTATATTCGATAGTACTATTGTTATTATAATTTACATTTCGTTATCCTATATAGTTATATACACATCGTATATGTATTCTACTCAGTTTTTTACGCTCTTTCTAAAATGCTATAGTACACTTATACGCATCGAATATTCGATTTTATATTAGCGTATATGTTTTCCCGTTTTTTGAATATGTTATTTATTTACTTATGAATTTATCTATTTTATATTCGATAGTACTATTGTTATTATAATTTACATTTCGTTATCCTATATAGTTATATACACATCGTATATGTATTCTACTCAGTTTTTTACGCTCTTTCTAAAATGCTACAGTACACTTATACGCATCGAATATTCGATTTTATATTAGCGTATATGTTTTCCCGTTTTTTGAATTTGTTATTTATTTACTTATGAATTTATCTATTTTATATTCGATAGTACTATTGTTATTATAATTTACATTTCGTTATCCTATATAGTTATATACACATCGTATATGTATTCTACTCAGTTTTTTACGCTCTTTCTAAAATGCTATAGTACACTTATACGCATCGAATATTCGATTTTATATTAGCGTATATGTTTTCCCGTTTTTTGAATATGTTAT
>CAXHSG010000375.1:30000-31447 GCA_964019155.1 Osedax fenrisi | reverse complement strand
GAGCCATTCGCGGTTTCACTTTGTGTAAGTTTGTACTTAGACATGCATGGCTTAATCTTTGAGACAAGCATATGACTACTGGCAGGATCAACCAGATAACTCTCAAAACTGCAATAAGAATAAATAGAATTACGATAAAACTATATAATCATGCAAAGAGTGTATCTAACTATATCGGAAATATAGTTATAAACCAACGTCAACCTATAACATCGTTGAAAACGAAAAAATAGATCGCGAACCTTGCGAAAATCTCCGCGTTCGTAAATTTAAGCGCAGCCGACACTCGAATACACGAGCCGTACGTACAAGAAATCAAGATGTAATAAAATATCTAGAAATATAAACACGTCGCGTAACGAACGAGCCAATATATACGGTTTGCGGTTAGACAATACAGAATTACCCGAAAATAATTACAGTCAACGTCTAAAAAGAATTGTTTTAATAAATAGAGCTTATCCCGAAGGCTATTTTTTACCAGTGATCTATCCATATAAGAAAAAGACCAGCAATCTTTACTCAATCGCTTGGCGACTGAGTGCGGATTACCCTCAACCAGTAAAATGCTCTACTCGAATTTTTCCATTTTTTACGATATACTCAAATAATGCTCAAAATTAAACAAACTAACTTTTTTTTGTAATTTAACATACTTGTGTATTTTTCTAAAAAAAAAATTTTTTATCTCGATTTACTTATATCAATATTTTAAATTAACAATGAAATATAATACATGTACAGGATACAAAAAAAATATATTTATTCAATTCCCATTAATTTAAAATATTTACAGATAAAATCAAAACCAGACACAAAAAAGACCAGAGAAACGTAATTTCTCTGCGGTCTTGTTCTACGCACATAATATATTCTGTAAATTTATTTATTAAAACGAAATATTGTATTATAAAATTGAATACTTAACGTACATATGTATTCTATAGCTCTATTGAAAAATCGTTTTAAAACTAAGTAGAAACCATATATAATACTTGTATAACAATATAGTGTAACGAAATATAAAGTAATACAATAAGAGTACTATGAAAATAAAATTAAAATTAAAAATATAAATAACCCACTATAATAAGACCAGTAGAAACGTTATTTCTATGCGGTATTATGTTAGGCGTATAAAATTTCTGTTAAGAAAAATTATTTATTATACTGTATCAATAAAACATATACGCTAATATAAAATCGAATATTCGATGCGTATAAGTGTACTATAGCATTTTAGAAAGAGTGTAAAAAACTGAGTAGAATACATATACGATGTGTATATAACTATATAGGATAACGAAATGTAAATTATAATAATAATAGTACTATCGAATATAAAATAGATAAATTCATAAGTAAATAAATAACAATTCAAAAAACGGGAAAACATATACGCTAATATAAAATCGAATATTCGATGCGTATAAGTGTACTGTAGCAT
>CAXHSG010000375.1:7500-10000 GCA_964019155.1 Osedax fenrisi | reverse complement strand
TACTCGAATTTTTCCATTTTTTACGATATACTCAAATAATGCTCAAAATTAAACAAACTAACTTTTTTTTGTAATTTAACATACTTGTGTATTTTTCTAAAAAAAAAATTTTTTATCTCGATTTACTTATATCAATATTTTAAATTAACAATGAAATATAATACATGTACAGGATACAAAAAAAATATATTTATTCAATTCCCATTAATTTAAAATATTTACAGATAAAATCAAACCAGACACAAAAAAGACCAGAGAAACGTAATTTCTCTGCGGTCTTGTTCTACGCACATAATATATTCTGTAATTTATTTATTAAAACGAATATTGTATTATAAAATTGAATACTTAACGTACATATGTATTCTATAGCTCTATTGAAAAATCGTTTAAAACTAAGTAGAAACCATATATAATACTTGTATAACAATATAGTGTAACGAAATATAAAAGTAATACAATATGAGTACTATGAAAATAAAATTAAAAATTAAAAATATAACTAACCCACTATAAATAAGACCAGTAGAAACGTTATTTCTATGCGGTATTAGTTAGGCGTATAAAATTTCTGTTAAGAAAAAATTATTTATTATACTGTATCAATAAAACATATACGCTTAATATAAAATCGAATATTCGATGCGTATAAGTGTACTATAGCATTTTAGAAAGAGTGTAAAAAACTGAGTAGAATACATATACGATGTGTATATAACTATATAGGATAACGAAATGTAAATTATAATAATAATAGTACTATCGAATATAAAATAGATAAATTCATAAGTAAATAAATAACAAATTCAAAAAACGGGAAAACATATACGCTAATATAAAATCGAATATTCGATGCGTATAAGTGTACTGTAGCATTTTAGAAAGAGCGTAAAAAACTGAGTAGAATACATATACGATGTGTATATAACTATATAGGATAACGAAATGTAAATTATAATAACAATAGTACTATCGAATATAAAATAGATAAATTCATAAGTAAATAAATAACATATTCAAAATACGGGAAAACATATACGCTAATATAAAATCGAATATTCGATGCGTATAAGTGTACTATAGCATTTTAGAAAGAGCGTAAAAAACTGAGTAGAATACATATACGATGTGTATATAACTATATAGGATAACGAAATGTAAATTATAATAACAATAGTACTATCGAATATAAAATAGATAAATTCATAAGTAAATAAATAACATATTCAAAATACGGGAAAACATATACGCTAATATAAAATCGAATATTCGATGCGTATAAGTGTACTATAGCATTTTAGAAAGAGCGTAAAAAACTGAGTAGAATACATATACGATGTGTATATAACTATATAGGATAACGAAATGTAAATTATAATAACAATAGTACTATCGAATATAAAATAGATAAATTCATAAGTAAATAAATAACATATTCAAAATACGGGAAAACATATACGCTAATATAAAATCGAATATTCGATGCGTATAAGTGTACTATAGCATTTTAGAAAGAGCGTAAAAAACTGAGTAGAATACATATACGATGTGTATATAACTATATAGGATAACGAAATGTAAATTATAATAACAATAGTACTATCGAATATAAAATAGATAAATTCATAAGTAAATAAATAACATATTCAAAATACGGGAAAACATATACGCTAATATAAAATCGAATATTCGATGCGTATAAGTGTACTGTAGCATTTTAGAAAGAGTGTAAAAAACTGAGTAGAATACATATACGATGTGTATATAACTATATAGGATAACGAAATGTAAATTATAATAATAATAGTACTATCGAATATAAAATAGATAAATTCATAAGTAAATAAATAACAAATTCAAAAAACGGGAAAACATATACGCTAATATAAAATCGAATATTCGATGCGTATAAGTGTACTGTAGCATTTTAGAAAGAGCGTAAAAAACTGAGTAGAATACATATACGATGTGTATATAACTATATAGGATAACGAAATGTAAATTATAATAACAATAGTACTATCGAATATAAAATAGATAAATTCATAAGTAAATAAATAACATATTCAAAATACGGGAAAACATATACGCTAATATAAAATCGAATATTCGATGCGTATAAGTGTACTATAGCATTTTAGAAAGAGCGTAAAAAACTGAGTAGAATACATATACGATGTGTATATAACTATATAGGATAACGAAATGTAAATTATAAGAATAAGAGAACTATCGAAAAAATATTGTAAACTATATAAATTTCTATAAATAGTATAATATATTCAAATTTAATAACTAGTGGTATAGCGTAGTGGTACAGCTAATGACTCGTAATTAGAAGGTAACGAGTTCAAATCTAGCTGAATATATTTTTTTTAAATTCGTAATTATATATATAATATATTTTATTAATCGCGTCAACTGCGGGGGTAGAAATAAACTACTTAATAGTACAATAACGAAATTATACTCTATCGTTTTCAGAACTAAATATTTTCGA
>CAXHSG010000374.1:17500-20627 GCA_964019155.1 Osedax fenrisi | reverse complement strand
AAAGGATATCGCGTTCTATTTAGTAAGCCAGAGTCTCGTTCGTTATCGGAATTAACCAGACAAATCACTCCACCAACTAAGAACGGCCATGCACCACCATCCAACGAATCGAGAAAGAGCTATCAATCTGTCAATCCTACTGTTGTCCGGACCGGGTGAGTTTTCCCGTGTTGAGTCAAATTAAGCCGCAGGCTCCACTCCTGGTGGTGCCCTTCCGTCAATTCCTTTAAGTTTCAGATTTGCAACCATACTTCCCCGGAATCCAAAAATTTGGTTTCCCGGAAGCTGCCCGACAGGTCATGGTAGCAACACCATCGGATCGCTGATTGACATCGTTTATGGTCAGAACTACGACGGTATCTGATCGTCTTCGAACCTCTGACTTTCGTTCTTGATTAATGAAAACATTCTTGGCAAATGCTTTCGCTGTAGTACGTCTTACGCGGATCCAAGAATTTCACCTCTAACCGCGTAATACGAATGCCCCCGACTGTCCCTCTTAATCATTACCTCGAGCTCAGAAAACCAGCAAAATAGAACCGAGATCCTATTCCATTATTCCATGCGACATTATACAAGCGAGAACGCCTGCCTTAAGCACTCTAATTTTTTCAAAGTAAACATTCCGGCCATCCACAACACCCGATAAAAGGCATCGCAGACAGAACCGGCAGGTAGACCAGAAGAAGAAAGTACCGACGTGAGCCGGACCACCTCTTCGAAGCCCAGATCCAACTACGAGCTTTTTAACTGCAACAACTTTAATATACGCTATTGGAGCTGGAATTACCGCGGCTGCTGGCACCAGACTTGCCCTCCAATAGGTACTCGTTAAAAGTTTTAAAATGTACTCATTCCAATTACGGAGCATCGTTAGATAGCCCGCATTGTTATTTTTCGTCACTACCTCCCCGAACTAGGAGTGGGTAATTTACGCGCCTGCTGCCTTCCTTGGATGTGGTAGCCGTTTCTCATGCTCCCTCTCCGGAATCGAACCCTGATTCCCCGCTACCCGTTACGACCATGGTAAGCATATCACTTACCATCGACAGTTGATAGGGCGGACACTTGAAAGATATGTCGCCAGCGCAAGGCTATGCGATCAGCCGAAGGTTATCCAGAGTCACCAAAACAGCATCTTGCGATGTCTGGTTTGATCTAATAAATGCGACCTTCACTCTTACGAGTTCCAGTCTATAAGTTGCACAGTATTAGCTCTAGAATTACTACAGTTATCCGAGTAGGACATATGATCCAATAAATAGTGACCGATTTAATGAGCCATTCGCGGTTTCACTTTGTGTAAGTTTGTACTTAGACATGCATGGCTTAATCTTTGAGACAAGCATATGACTACTGGCAGGATCAACCAGATAACTCTCAAAACTGCAATAAGAATAAATAGAATTACGATAAAACTATATAATCATGCAAAGAGTGTATCTAACTATATCGGAAATATAGTTATAGACCAACGTCAACCTATAACATCGTTGAAAACGAAAAAATAGATCGCGAACCTTGCGAAAATCTCCGCGTTCGTAAATTTAAGCGCAGCCGACACTCGAATACACGAGCCGTACGTACAAGAAATCAAGATGTAATAAAATATCTAGAAATATAAACACGTCGCGTAACGAACGAGCCAATATATACGGTTTGCGGTTAGACAATACAGAATTACCCGAAAATAATTACAGTCAACGTCTAAAAAGAATTGTTTTAATAAATAGAGCTTATCCCGAAGGCTATTTTTTACCAGTGATCTATCCATATAAGAAAAAGACCAGCAATCTTTACTCAATCGCTTGGCGACTGAGTGCGGATTACCCTCAACCAGTAAAATGCTCTACTCGAATTTTTCCATTTTTTACGATATACTCAAATAATGCTCAAAATTAAACAAACTAACTTTTTTTTGTAATTTAACATACTTGTGTATTTTTCTAAAAAAAAAATTTTTTATCTCGATTTACTTATATCAATATTTTAAATTAACAATGAAATATAATACATGTACAGGATACAAAAAAAATATATTTATTCAATTCCCATTAATTTAAAATATTTACAGATAAAATCAAAACCAGACACAAAAAAGACCAGAGAAACGTAATTTCTCTGCGGTCTTGTTCTACGCACATAATATATTCTGTAAATTTATTTATTAAAACGAAATATTGTATTATAAAATTGAATACTTAACGTACATATGTATTCTATAGCTCTATTGAAAGATCGTTTAAAACTAAGTAGAAACCATATATAATACTTGTATAACAATATAGTGTAACGAAATATAAAGTAATACAATAAGAGTACTATGAAAATAAAATTAAAAATTAAAAATATAAATAACCCACTATAATAAGACCAGTAGAAACGTTATTTCTATGCGGTATTATGTTAGGCGTATAAAATTTCTGTTAAGAAAAATTATTTATTATACTGTATCAATAAAACATATACGCTAATATAAAATCGAATATTCGATGCGTATAAGTGTACTGTAGCATTTTAGAAAGAGCGTAAAAAACTGAGTAGAATACATATACGATGTGTATATAACTATATAGGATAACGAAATGTAAATTATAATAACAATAGTACTATCGAATATAAAATAGATAAATTCATAAGTAAATAAATAACATATTCAAAATACGGGAAAACATATACGCTAATATAAAATCGAATATTCGATGCGTATAAGTGTACTATAGCATTTTAGAAAGAGCGTAAAAAACTGAGTAGAATACATATACGATGTGTATATAACTATATAGGATAACGAAATGTAAATTATAATAACAATAGTACTATCGAATATAGAATAGATAAATTCATAAGTAAATAAATAACATATTCAAAAAACGGGAAAACATATACGCTAATATAAAATCGAATATTCGATGCGTATAAGTGTACTATAGCATTTTAGAAAGAGCGTAAAAAACTGAGTAGAATACATATACGATGTGTATATAACTATATAGGATAACGAAATGTAAATTATAATAACAATAGTACTATCGAATATAAAATAGATAAATTCATAAGTAAATAAATAACATATTCAAAATACGGGAAAACATATACGCTAATATAAAATCGAATATTCGATGCG
>CAXHSG010000372.1:0-47000 GCA_964019155.1 Osedax fenrisi | reverse complement strand
GTAATAAAAAAATACTTAATAGTAATATTATATTATATGTAAATAATACGTAAATAAGTGTTGTTTATGTTTATGAAAGAGAAGTCAAACCAAGTTAATATATTAACTATAGTGAATTTATTTAACATTTAAATTTAAAAAATAATAATTTAGATAATTATATTTTAATTTTTGTTAATTATTATAATAATAAACAAATAATTAATAGTTTATTTGATGCATCTACTCGTATATACATATATTATATAATATAAATATTATAATAATATCATATATTAAATATATTGGATCGAGTGAACATTGTGATCGATGGATTTATAGATATCTACAGATATAATATTATTTTGTATACAAATTAAATTATATATATATATATATATATATATATATATATATATATATATATATATATATATATATATATATATATATATATATATATATACTAATATGTATACTATAATATATCAGATTAACATTAGGTTGCCTTTGTATTAAATATGATTATAAGAATTTATTTAATTTCATTACTGGACTGTTATGTATATATCCAGGAACTTCATTCATTGAATCAGATGTGTCATTAGTAAATTTGAAAAAAAACTTAAGGAAAGACTAATATTTCAAACATTGAAATTGAAGGATGTATACACTCAAAAAAATTTAATTATTTAATAAAAATAAAATATTTTTATATAATTTTTATAAAAATATAATTAATGTCTTATTTTCTTGTACTTCATTAGTGATTTAAATACTATATTGATACCAATATATTTGTTGATACTAAAATGATTGTAATGCCATAGCATGCATGCTATATAATATATATTAATTACATTAATTAACCATATTAAGTATACATAAATATAACTATATTGATCAAATATAGAAAGGCCGAATTTATATATGGATTCTAAATGGCCAAAAATAAGCTAAATTCGGTATTTTCCCTTAAATTAGGTAAATGTCGAATTTAACTCACCCTGGTCATGACTCGTGACATAAACTTGGATCATTTTGTTTTTTGTTTGGGTCATGAGTTAATTATTAATGTATTATAATGTAATACAAATCTAGTTAAAAAATCTAAATAATAAAATGTGTCATTGGGTCATGGTATATTTTTAAATTAAGAATTATAAAAAGGGTCATGGTGAAAAAAGGTTGGGAACCACTGCCCTATACCAATATATGTTATGTTATGGTTTACTATCATATCTATATATAGGGGATATACATATATCTATATATAGGTAATCTACATGGTAATACACATTCTAGGTATACACTAGTGATGCAGTAAATGATACCAGCCAAATCTAAAGTATGAAGCAGTCTCATTCTCAGTTACCTAAAGTCTCAACTCGGCTCCGGCTCGTTTTTTCTTCCGCAAATGAAAGTCTCGGCTCGGCATCAGTAACCAAAAGTCTCAGCTCGGCATCAAAAGCTCGGCATCATTTACATCCCTAATACCTACACTAATGTATTTAAAACATACCCATCTTAAATCTAAATTATTATCCGGTCTAAAAGGATTACAATTGTAAAAATACACTATATTAAATGATATATAATAGAATTTAAAAATCTACTTATTAAATATGTGTTTATATAAGTTTACATAAGGTATAAAAGGGAAAGGACATATGTCCTTGGTATTACTCTCACCATTTTAGAAATTTATAAATGTATTTAATAATATTCATAATTAATAAACATCTATATATTTGTATCTTATAGAGAATGTTAGCAATCTATTATTATATATATATATATATTTAAAAGTATTATTATATATAATAAATAATTTAAAAATATACATACAAATCAATTATTTATAAAAACTTCTACTTTTATTATCACATAATTTTAAATAATGTTAATATTTGGAGAACTTTTAACCTCAGAGAATTATAATCTGTATTTAATATAAATAATAGTTGTACTTTCTAGTGTATTTACATTTATTCTCATTTAAATTCATAATTTATTATTTATATTATATTATTATATGATTAGTTATTCAATATATATCTTTCAAAAGTCATGATTATAACTAATAATACTATACATTAAGTATTAAGTGACTTAATTATTGCAATGTAATATATTTTAAAATCTACTTATTAAATAATATAAGAATACATTAAATTATATAGTGTTTTCTTTCTAATGTTATATAGTGATTAGTATTAGATATTTATATATATATGCAGAATTTTCAGTAAATCATAAATTTTTGAAACATAAAATATACATTTTGCTTAATATATTTATTATAAAATATCATAAAATAGTAATAGTAAGTAATAAACATGCACCTGTTTATGAAAAGCATATCTGCGAGACATTGTATGTCTACAGAGTAATGTAATAACAGAGGGTAAAGAGAAGGTCTAAAATAAACATTTATAATGTGTGTGTATGTAAATATAGGGTAGACGAGAGTGTTGCTACGATTACTTATGATTCTTAAGGGCGTTGAAACGTCTCATGATATCTTCGTCGTCGATGTCTGCACTGCTTCCACCTGGTGTTAGTTTAAATCATTAATACGAAGGAGGAAGAGGAATACGGAGGTATAGAAGGATGCAATAGAATATAGGATAGTGTACACTAGGGTAGCCCGTTTTTGAAAGTGTTGCTATCTCGTTCACAGTAGGTCATAAATGTCATAATAAACATATTTCTGAAGTTTCATCAACAAATATTTAATATTGGTAAAACGAAACCACTTTAATGAAGAAATATTTGAATTTATTTTACAATGTAAATTTCTATAAATAGAATTTTTTTTTTGTATTTTATATATATTTGCAAGTGCGCATTGTCATACAAATAAAATATTTGGCAAATACTTGTATAAATATATTATAAAATTAATAAAGTAAAAAATTATTTAAAAATTTCAAATTAATTAAAAAAATTTTTATTTTTTAATTAATTTAATTTATTCGACTATTATTTTGATAAATTATTTTAATTAAGGATAAAACTTTGTTGTGAGCCTATAATTGATATCTACGATGTATAATAAAAAAAAAATATATTTATTTTTCTAATAAAAAAATGTTTACGACTAGTTTACCCCAACATTTATTTGTTGTTAAAATGCTCAATAAAAGTCATTTTTTGAATAAATATATGCTATTTTTATATCAATACTTATAATTTTATATTCATATAATGATGATAGACATATATAATATTTTTTTTTTTTATTATTCCATTGATAATTATTTTTTCGATTTAAAAAAAATTTAAAAATTAAATTAATATTTCCGTGGATCAATTTAATTATATTTAAAAAAATGTTTGTAATATTTATTAAGGAGGTTTTTATATACTACATATGCTAAAATGCATTTTTTACTTGCAAACAATTTTTTCTTTCATATATATGACTTTCATAAATATATATCTGTAATTTAAATTTTTTCGTAAATTTTTAATGTAAATTACTATCTATTTTTGAATATGTTTTCGCTTTCTGAATTTTTGTCATTTTTCAATTATTATTTTTTTATTAAATCTGGAATGATTAACAGGAGTTATTCCGAGCGAGATTTCACTTTTATATGAAGGGAACTAAAAAAGTTACCAAAACGGGCTACCCTAGTGTACACTGTACACTGTACAGTGTACACTAGGGTGATAAATAAACTATATCTTATAAGTATTAAATTAAATGCATGCGATTATAACAAATAATTAATCAGATTTTATTTGAAAAGTATCAAATTCATAATTATCATAAGTTAATTGTTCATTCCATAGAAAACATACACATCAATACATGATGATTCATAGTGTTAAACTTCCAGTGAGGCTCAATGAAAGAGTATTGATTAGAAACCACCTCATTAGTTGTATTTATAATAGAAAACATTGCTCTAATTTTAGAATGAATCGTCATTATTTGTATTTTACATATCTTCATACGTATAAAAATAGATTATATCTTTCAAAATTACTTTATCTAACACTAATAATTAAGAGATATTTTAATTATTATTATTTTATATTACATTATTATTTACATAATAAGTATATACAATAATAAAGATAAACATGATGATAGAATCAACAACTCTACACACACACACGCATAGGGGAGAGAACTCGAATACCGACACCCTAACAATAAATCACCATAACTTTATTTTTCTCAATTAAATATTTCCAAATTTTATTTATGAGTATTAAGTAGGTATATACATATAATAGCTATTTTAAAATGTAATTTAGTTTGTTTAACTCTAAGATAACAGGGGTGTCGATATTGCAGGCACTGCCTCGAATATCTACAACTTGGCACATAATATCGACACCCTAAATATATCGATATTTAAATATACCATATATTATTTAATATCCACTATCCAATCAGAATTAAATGCGCATTACTTTTAGTTAAGACACGCAATTCATACATTCTTTTCCTATAATTAATTTTCGAAAATATTTAATAATTTATATTATATTATAAATATTAAGTTTTAAATTACATAATACGAATATTGTACGTACATAGGAGTTTTATATAGTTTATGAAAGACTATTTAATTATAGTAGAATCAATTCCAAGTATATGTGTATATTATTAGGTATGTCTATTAATTTATGAATATTATCATAACGCACGCATATTATAAACAAATAACGCTGATTGGTTAAAAGGTGTCGATATTACGTGCAATTAGGGTGTCGGTATTATGAAAATGTATATTGCTTAGGTAAATGTCAATAACTTTGTAAAAAATTATGAAAAATAAAAAATATTTTCGGCACATTGTAAAATATAATTAGATCTATACGATGTATTAAAAATTGTTTAAATATCTAAATTTTCAAATGATTGAGAATCGATATTGTACTTCAAAAATTTCATAAATTTATAGTTATAACGAAAAAATCACTTTTTTATAATTAACAAAATATAAATATTAAAAAAAAAATTATACTTATATGAATTAGAATTATATTGATTAACATTTCATACATTAATTATTTTTTGATCAGAATTATATTTGAGGAGATAGGTTGTCGATATTACGTGCATGTCGATATTATAGCACTCTCCCCTACGTTAATGATAACAAAATCATGTTTTATAACACAATAATTAATTATTTTTAATATTACATTTTTGGGGGTATTGATAAAGCTAGATAATTGATATTGCTGGTAATGTTATTAAATTTATAATTACAAAATTTGTTAAAATATTTATACTTTATAACAATACCTTGCTTTTTACATTTGATTATATTTATGATGTTTGTGATATAGATTTGTATATGTTATTCTATATGCTTGTTTAGTATAACAGTTTTATAACAAATTAAATATTTTAACTAGTATATAGCTATACAAATTGTATATGTATTCTTACTTAATAATTCGATTTTTAAATTTCTATATATTTTTATTTATAAACTATTACATCATATATATATATATATAAATTTTAGTATACAAATTATATTTAATATATATATATATATATATATAAATTGTAGTATACAAATTGTTGTATTTATTATAATAAATTATAAATGTATTTGATAAATGGATATTTTTAATTTATGTTTGTTTCATTTCAAATATATGACTTTAATTTTCTCAGTATTTTATTTTTTATAAACATTACTCCACTATAATACGAGATATAGTTGATAATAAATAATAATTTAGTATAATTTTCAGTATATATATAGGTATATATATGGTAATACATATAGATAATAACTATATTCATATAACTGCCTGTGTGGCCCAGTGGCTAAGGCGTCAGACACACAAGCATTAGGACACGGGTTCGACCCTCGTCCGGACCATTAATTAATTTTATAAAATGGGTCTTAAAATATTATTTAGAAGTGATCTTATATAATTGTGTATAAATATATGATCGGCTCTCGTTAAAACCATGGATGCCTTAACATGAGAGCGGCTTCGAAGGGACATTAGAGCCATATATAGTTATAAGTGAAAACTTCATCTAAGTTCCTGGATGGGATGAAAGGACTCCACCAAATAAAAAAAAGTAAAATAAAAAAATAACTTATTAGTTTAAATATGATATATATAACAATAATATTCATATATTTCATAATCTAGATTATTTCATAAATAGCTATTTATAATTTATATAATGTGAAAATGAATTAACAAATTTATTTGTACATATATGTAATGTAAAATTTATATATTGTTTAAATGAAAATAGACTACATTATATAATGTATGTATGTTAAAAATATATGCAAATTTATTAAAAAAAATATACACTATATTAAAAATTGAAAGTTTAAAATAGCTGATTTTGCCACATTTTAAATGTGATCGCGTGAAGCAGAATATTGCAAGGTTAAACACAAGGTTAAACACACAATACACGTAGCAGCGGTACAGTATATATGTGCATGTACATATACACACATGCATACGTACGCACTCACAAGCATACCCACACTAACACACACACGCACGCACACCCACACTAACACACACACTCACAAGCATACCCACACTAACACACACATACACGCATAGTGGATATTAGGTATACCTGTAGTATTAGGACCCTGGTTGTAGTTCTGTGTAAACAGAGGCTCACTCAGATCAGTGGGGATGTCAGGCAACTGTCAACTGGAGGGGGTGTATAATAACAGGGTTTATACCAGCAGTGTATTAGGGTATGTAGGGTACATGTATATAGACTAATAATAATGTACATAGATTATAAATAATGTATGTGAATGTATAAGGAGTAGATAATCAGTGTATAACAAGTAGTGTTGGACATTTTCAGATTTTTCACTCATTCGAAGGTTTCGAATAGTAACCAAATACATTTTGAAGGTTTTAAATAGTATTATTTTTATTAAATTAAGTATTCGAAGTTTTCAAATAGAAAAATTATTAATTTCGTAGGGTTAAAATAGTAAATAGACACACTTTGAATGTTTAAAAATAGTATTATTTGTATTAAATAAAGTATACAAAGTATTATATTAACAAGTATATACAGAGTGTATAACAACTATATACAGATTATACACATACTTTATGATAAGTAACAATAGCAATAGCTTGGTATTATGTATTCACAGATAATAATGTTATCAAATATTATCTAAATTAAAATAATGTATAAATAGATATGGTTAATTGGATACATTATGTTTAATGTTTAATATATATATATATATATATATATATATATATATGTGTGTGTATATATTCTATAGATATTTCGCAATAATGACAACGAAAAACTCTATCTTAATAAGAAGCCATTTAAAACGAAAATAACGAACATTATATCAGTCAGATAACTAACTAGACATGCATAATAAAAATTATAGATTAAAACTTGATACTATCATGTTCTATTCTATTCACGGAGTCACTAACCTTCAAGTAGTCTAGCACTATATATACCACTAGGAGAAGCGCTATTAAGCACGTAATCACCCTGTAATAGTTGTAGGCCCTCGTGGTTTGGGGTTTATTCGTCGTGCGCCTGCTACTGTTTCTGTGTCTACGTTCTAATACTCTGTCCTCTCTGACGGACAACGCGTTAGATAGAGATGACCTCTTGATCAACACCCTTGAACCCCGGAAGTTTATCACGCTCTCCTGTTGGGACCCCGGTATTGTTAGAGTTATACTTTGAACTTTCGCGGCTTTTTAAATATTATAAGTCGCCCTAATTAATATTTAATTGATATTTAGTATTTAAAACTCTTTTTAGTAATTTAATATTATTTTGTAGAAAAGTTGATTCATTTAAACATAATTTTAAATTCTCGTTTTCATTATACAACTATTACTTTATTAGTTTAATTGATTACTGATTTCTCTTTCGATCGGTAATGGATTGACATGGAATTATAATTAAAATATTTATATTAATTAAACTCGGATATATAAATTCAAAACATATTATCTTAACTTTTTATACCTATAGATAAATCTCACGTATATATATATATATATATATATATATATATATATATAAGATATATATTATTCTATGTTTAAAATTACTTTAATTTGAAACTGTATAGGTTGATACTAAAATACTAACAATAACCCATTTATTTAATACAATAGTGTGCAACCATAATATAATCTATATATTATGTATCCCCAGTGATAGGCGGGATTGCGCTCATTTGTCGGAGATCCGATCCGGAAATATTGTATCTTTAGAACCATTTTCTATTAAGTTGTAATGGGATATCCCCTATAAAATTACTATATTTCAGGCAAGTTGCCGAAAGTAAGGGGGTTTCCCACTATAAATGTAGTTAACATGATAGAAAATCGTTTTAAAGTTACAATATATCCGGCAAGTTGCCGCAAATACTTGTAGTGGGTTATCCCCTTAAATCCACCCACCACCACACTATGGAATAAATGAGTAAAAGTATAACTCTTATCACCACCTAACTAATATCTACACATTTGTAGATAAATATATTCGTGCGGGCTACCAATTAGTAACCTTTAGAAATGTAATTCCTTGCCTGCTAATTTTAGATAATTTAATTCAACTTCCATATTTAATAAATCCTTAAAAATATACTTCTTTCGTACGTCTTATACATTATGAATTATATATGGTATTTTATAAACATGTTTTATACAATTTTATATATAGGTTATATATAACATTCCTATAATAGTATATATTCTACACATAGCATTAAGTATAGACTGTATACATAACTCTAGACTATAGATTTTTATATGGTATGGTATACCATCATATCTATAAATAGGGGGTACATGCACTAAAAGAAGTCCTGTTACACTACTAAACATCATATTTCTACTATTTATAAATAGTATGTATACATACTTCTATAGATCATATAACTATATTAATTTACTATTAGTAACCCAATAATGGGAATGGTCGTCGTAAATTTCAGGAATTTCCTATTGTCGTCGAAGGCCATCCGAAGGAAGGGTTAAAACCCTTCCTTATATATATATATCCTAATCAAAATGTTGTGAGTGGCATCATTACTATCTTTTTTTTAATTTGGAAGCTTTAATTATTTAGCAGTTATAATAAACCAATGTAAGAAGGACATTAATTGTATCGTGCCAATATTATTATATTAAATTATCTGAATATTATTAATATATCAGTATTTATTTAATTTAATTCAATTTAATGACTCTTTGTGCCAGAGTAATCAAGCGTCTAAAGTAAAACCAAAAAACAATATAACGGAACAAAACGAAAATAAAATAACTAATAATAACAATAGGAATACAGAAAGTACTTAACATTAATATTATATTGTAAATAGTGATAAAAAAAGTGATCAGGGAAATGCAATAGTAAATAGATATGTTTTTAATAGAGATTTAAATGAGTTGGTGGATTGAGTAGAGCGTAGTTTATGAGGTAGTTTGTTCCATAAATAAGGGGCCGATATATGCCATGTACGAATATTAGTGGAATGGAGATTAAGTTTAGAGGGTAGATGTAGAAGGTAAGAAGTAGTAGAACGGAGATAGTATGAGTTGGAATAGAGATTAAGGATGATAGATATTCAGGTAGGTTGTGGTAAAGAGAGTTATGAGTTAGTATAAGAACTTTAAATATTATTCTAAATTTGATTGGCAGCCAATGCAATTTATGTAAATATGGGGAAATATGTATTTGAGAAAAGATATCAACTTTAAAAATTGATCATACTAACGCATTCTGTAGTATTTGTAATTTTTTAATTTGATAGCCAGGTAAGGAGAATAGTGCAGTAATTAAAAATCTGTAATATAAAAGATGAGGTAATAATTATAGAAACACTTAGGGAGATGGAATTACGAATTAGACGAAAGAGTGAAGATGAAAGTTTATAGAGTGAAGAAGATTTGAGATGTGGCGCTGAAAAGATAGAGAACTGTCGAAATAAACACCGAGATATTTAACATTATCAGAATATAAGATATTATAATTGTTAACCATGATAAAAGGTGGACTGTTAATGGGTGTTTGAGAGAAGGTAGGTGAAGAAATATGGTTTATGTTTTATTGGCATTCAGTGATAGAGTTATTTGAAAGCCAATTATGTATAGATTTAATACAGTTAGACATAAGATTTGGAGCAAAATTGATGTCAGAAGTGTATTTTACGTTAATTTGTATATCATCTGAGTATGAGTGAACTGATATAAGAGTAAATTTAGAAATTATATTAAAATAATCGGTCCTAATACAGTCTTGGGGGACTCCGTAAAGGATATTTCTAGTAGATAATATGTATCAGTATTGAGTACACATACATAACATTAAATATTAATATAAGTATACAATGTAGATTTATTTCAAACTCTTCTTATATTATACAGTGTTTAATTTCGGAATTACAATAAAATAAACTCAATTTTTACATTTTAAAAAGCGTTACTCTAAATCATAATATATTGATCACAAATTCAAATATTGATTACAAGTTATTGCGCTTGTATTATTGTAGAGATGCTATCTATATCCATACAGAACTATTTAACTTTATAAAACATTGAATATTAATTTAGGAGTGGTGTACAAATATATTATATATAGGTTAATACATGTCCTTAATTATCATGATAAAAACATGATTATTCTTGCAGATGATAGGTATATACCTATATATCATAGAATTATAATTAGATAGTCAATATAACTATTTAATCAGTATTAAATAACTGGTTTAATTAAACAAATTAAAATTAGATATAGAACAAACCAAACATATTGTAAAGGTTCACCACTAACTTATAATATCTATAATGATATATATCTTATATCATCCTTACAAATAGGATTACTCTTTATATTTTTTAAAACATATTTAACAAATTATATTTTCTAAAATAATTATTTAAAAAAATATACGACTTTCAAAATTCAACTTAAAAATATTCTAAATCTATTATTATCCTATTTATATAATTACCTGGAATTATAGTGAAATGTAAAAGTTAGTAATTTATAAGAAATATAATTATTACAAATAAAAGCTATTACTATTATTAATAAATATGAATTTACAATTAGATAAGGAATTTTTATATTCTCAAATTATTAATTATATTATTTTAAATTTAATGAGAATATATTATCAATATACAAAGCATATTTTGTATTCATAAAATAATATTATATAATTACCAACACAAATGATTACCACTTAATGAGGAGAGGGTATCGATACTACATGGTAATACACATTCTAGGTATACACTAGTGATGCAGTAAATGATGCCAGTCAAATCTAAAGCATGATGCAGTCTCATTCTCAATTACGTCATGTTAAAATTAATTATAGTTATGTATATCTACTATTTTAATTGGATATTATAATACTACAATTATTTTAGGGGGTCGGTAATAGGGGAAAGGGGTCGGTATTAGGCACATGTATCCGATTACCGACCCCCCTGTTTATTCTTGTAAATATAATTATATCAAACATTTAAAATAGCCACATTATAATTGCCATAATATTACACAAATTACAAATAAATATATTTAATATTGAATAAGATATTACATCTAATCATTTAGGGGTCGGTAATCGGAGACTTTCCCCTATACTAGTATATATTCTACACATAGCATTAAGTATAGACTGTATACATAACTATAGTCCAGTGGTTCCCAACATTTGACCAGGATGAGTTAAATTTTGCCGAATATAAGGATTTTCAAAGGCCGAAAATAAGCTAAATTCGGCCTTTTTTTAAATATATTATTTGTCCTATCTTAATTCATTAAAAGTAATAACAAAATACTTAATAGTAATATTATATTATATGTAAATAATACGTAAATAAGTGTTGTTTATGTTTATGAAAGAGAAGTCAAACCAGGTTAATATATTAACTATAGTGAATTTATTTAACATTTAAATTTAAAAAATAATAATTTAGATAATTATATTTTAATTTTTGTTAATTATTATAATAATAAACAAATAATTAATAGTTTATTTGATGCATCTACTCGTATATACATATATTATATAATATAAATATTATAATAATATCATATATTAAATATATTGGATCGAGTGAACATTGTGATCGATGGATTTATCTACAGATATAATATTATTTTGTATACAAATTAAATTATATATATATACTAATATGTATACTATAATATATCCTATTAGCATTAGGTTGTCTTTGTATTAAATATGATTATAAGAATTTATTTAATTTCATTACTGGACTGCTATGTATATATCCATGAACTTCATTCATTGAATCAGGTGTGTCATTAGTAAATTTGAAAAAAAACTTAAGGAAAGACTAATATTTCAAACATTGAAATTGAAGGATGTATACATCCAAAACATATATATATATATATATATATATATATATATATATATATATATATATATGTATATATGTATGTATATGTATGTATATGTATATATATATATATATATACACTCAAAACAATTTAATTATTTAATAAAAATAAAATATTTTTATATAATTTTTATAAAAATATAATTAATGTCTTATTTACTTGTACTCCATTATTGATTTAAATACTATATTGATAGCAATATATTTGTTGATACTAAAATGATTGTAATGCCATATGGCATGCATACTATATAATATATATTAATTACATTAATTAACCATATTAAGTATACATAAAGATAACTATATTGATCAAATATAGAAAGGCCGAATTTAAGCCGAATATATGGATTCTAAATGGCCAAAAATAAGCTAAATTCGGCATTTACCCTGGTCAAGACTCGTGACATAAACTTGGATCATTTTGTTTTTTGTTTGGGTCATGAGTTAATTATTAATGTATTATAATGTAATACAAATCTAGTTAAAAAATCTAAATAATAAAATGTGTCATTGGGTCATGGTATATTTTTAAATTAAGAATTATAAAAAGGTTCATGGTGAAAAAAGGTTGGGAACCACTGCCCTATACCAATATATGTTATGTTATGGTTTACTATCATATCTATATATAGGGGATATACATATATCTATATATAGGTAATCTACATGGTAATACACATTCTAGGTATACACTAGTGATGCAGTAAATGATACCAGCCAAATATAAAGTATGAAGCAGTCTAATTCTCAGTTACCTAAAGTCTCAACTCGGCTCGGGCTCGTTTTTTCTTCCGCAAATGAAAGTCTTGGCTCGGCATCAGTAACCAAAAGTCTCAGCTCGGCATCAAAAGCTCGTCATCATTTACATCCCTAATGTCTACACTACTGTATTTAAAACATACCCATCTTAAATCTAAATTATTATCCGGTCTAAAAGGATTACAATTATAAAAATACACTATATTAAATGATATATAATAGAATTTAAAAATCTACTTATTAAATATGTGTTTATATAAGTTTACATAAGGTATAAAAGGGAAAGGACATATGTCCTTGGTATTACTCTCACCATTTTAGAAATGTATAAATGTATTTAATAATATTCATAATTAATAAACATCTATATATTTGTATCTTATAGAGAATGTTAGCAATCTATTATTATTTATATATATATATATTTAAAAGTATTATTATATATAATAAATAATTTAAAAATATACATACAAATCAATTATTTATAAAAACTTCTACTTTTATTATCACATAATTTTAAATAATGTTAATATTTGGAGAAACATTAACCTCAGAGAATTACAATCTGTATTTTATATAAATAATAGTTGTACTAATTAGTGTAATTCTCATTTAAATTCATAATTTATCTATATTATATTATTATATATTTAGTTATTCAATATTTATCATTCAAAAGTCATGATTATAACTAATAATACTACAAATTAATTATTAAGTGACTTAATTATTGCAATGTAATATATTTTAAAATCTACTTATTAAATAATATAAGAATACATTAAATTATATAGTGTTTTCTTTCTAATGTTATATAGTGATTAGTATTAGATATTTATATATATATGCAGAATTTTCAGTAAATCATAAATTTTTGAAACATAAAATATACATTTTGCTTAATATATTTATTATAAAATATCATAAAATAGTAATAGTAAGTAATAAACATGCACCTGTTTATGAAAAGCATATCTGCGAGACATTGTATGTCTACAGAGTAATGTAATAACAGAGGGTAAAGAGAAGGTCTAAAATAAACATTTATAATGTGTGTGTATGTAAATATAGGGTAGACGAGAGTGTTGCTACGATTACTTATGATTCTTAAGGGCGTTGAAACGTCTCATGATATCTTCGTCGTCGATATCTGCACTGCTTCCACCTGGTGTTAGTTTAAATCATTAATACGAAGGAGGAAGAGGAAAACGGAGGTGTAGAAGGATGCAATAGAATATAGGATAGTGTACACTAGGGTAGCCCGTTTTTGAAAGTGTTGCTATCTCGTTCACAGTAGGTCATAAATGTCATAATAAACATATTTCTGAAGTTTCATGAACAAATATTTAATATTGGTAAAACGAAACCACTATAATGAAGAATTATTTGAATTTATTTTACAATGTAAATTTCTATAAATAGAATTTTTTTTTTGTATTTTATATATATTTGCAAGTGCGCATTGTCATACAAATAAAATATTTGGCAAATACTTGTATAAATATATTATAAAATTAATAAAGTAAAAAATTATTTAAAAATTTCAAATTAATTAAAAAAATTTTAATTTTTTAATTAATTTAATTTATTCGACTATTATTTTGATAAATTATTTTAATTAAGGATAAAACTTTGTTGTGAGCCTATAATTGATATCTACGATATATAATAAAAAAAAAATATATTTATTTTTCTAATAAAAAAATGTTTACGACTAGTTTACCCCAACATTTATTTGTTGTTAAAATGCTCAATAAAAGTCATTTTTTGAATAAATATATGCTATTTTTATATCAATACTTATAATTTTATATTCATATAATGATGATAGACATATATAATATTTTTTTTTTTTATTATTCCATTGATAATTATTTTTTCGATTTAAAAAAAATTTAAAAATTAAATTAATATTTCCGTGGATCAATTTAATTATATTTAAAAAAATGTTTGTAATATTTATTAAGGAGGTTTTTATATACTACATATGCTAAAATGCATTTTTTACTTGCAAACAATTTTTTCTTTCATATATATGACTTTCATAAATATATATCTGTAATTTAAATTTTTTCGTAAATTTTTAATGTAAATTACTATCTATTTTTGAATATGTTTTCGCTTTCTGAATTTTTGTCATTTTTCAATTATTATTTTTTTATTAAATCTGGAATGATTAACAGGAGTTATTCCGAGCGAGATTTCACTTTTATATGAAGGGAACTAAAAAAGTTACCAAAACGGGCTACCCTAGTGTACACTGTACACTGTACAGTGTACACTAGGGTGATAAATAAACTATATCTTATAAGTATTAAATTAAATGCATGCGATTATAACAAATAATTAATCAGATTTTATTTGAAAAGTATCAAATTCATAATTATCATAAGTTAATTGTTCATTCCATAGAAAACATACACATCAATACATGATGATTCATAGTGTTAAACTTCCAGTGAGGCTCAATGAAAGAGTATTGATTAGAAACCACCTCATTAGTTGTATTTACAATAGAAAACATTGCTCTAATTTTAGAATGAATCGTCATTATTTGTATTTTACATATCTTCATACGTATAAAAATAGATTATATCTTTCAAAATTACTTTATCTAACACTAATAATTAAGAGATATTTTAATTATTATTATTTTATATTACATTATTATTTACATAAGTATATACAATAATAAAGATAAACATGATGATAGAATCAACAACTCTACACACACACACGCATAGGGGAGAGAACTCGAATACCGACACCCTAACAATAAATCACCATAACTTTATTTTTCTCAATTAAATATTTCCAAATTTTATTTATGAGTATTAAGTAGGTATATACATATAATAGCTATTTTAAAATGTAATTTAGTTTGTTTAACTCTAAGATAACAGGGGTGTCGATATTGCAGGCACTGCCTCGAATATCTACACCTTGGCACATAATATCGACACCCTAAATATATCGATATTTAAATATACCATATATTATTTAATATCCACTATCCAATCAGAATTAAATGCGCGTTACTTTTAGTTAAGACACGCAATTCATACGTTCTTTTCCTATAATTAATTTTCGAAAATATTTAATATTTTATATTATATTATAAATATTAAGTTTTAAATTACATAATGCGAATATTGTACGTACATAGGAGTTTTATATAGTTTCTGAAAGACTATTTAATTATAGTAGAATCAATTCCAAGTATATGTGTATATTATTAGGTATGTCTATTAATTTATGAATATTATCATAACGCACGCACATTATAATATATACAAATAACGCTTATTGGCTAAAGGGTGTCGATATTATGTGCAATTAGGGTGTCGGTATTATGAAAATGTATGTTGCTTAGGTAAACGTCAATAACTTTGTAAAAAATTATGAAAAATAAAAAATATTTTCGGCACATTGTAAAATATAATTAGATCTATACGATGTATTTAAAATTGTTTAAATATCTAAATTTTCAAATTATTGAGAATCGATATTGTACTTCAAAAATTTCATAAATTTAGAGTTATAACGAAAAAATCACTTTTTTATAATTAAAAAAATATAAATATTAAAAAAAAAATTATACTTATATGAATTAGAATTATATTGATTAACATTTCATACATTAATTATTTTTTGATCAGAATTATATTTGAGGAGATAGGTTGTCGATATTACGTGCATGTCGATATTATAGCACTCTCCCCTACGTTAATGATAACAAAATCATGTTTTATAACACAATAATTAATTATTTTTAATAATACATTTTTGGGGGTATTGATAAAGCTAGATAATTGATATTGCTGTTAATGTTATTAAATTTATAATTACAAAATTTGTTAAAATATTTATACTTTATAACAATACCTTGCTTTTTACATTTGATTATATTGATGATGTTTGTGATATAGATTTGTATATGTTATTCTATATGCTTGTTTAGTATAACAGTTTTATAACAAATTAAATATTGTTACTAGTATATAGCTATACAAATTTTATATGTATTCTTACTTAATAATTCGATTTTTAAATTTCTATATATTTTTCTATATATTTTTATCTATTACATCATATATATATATATATATATATATAAATTTTAGTATACAAATTATATATAATATATATATATATATATATATAAATTGTAGTATACAAATTGTTGTATTCATTAGAATAAATTATAAATGTATTTGATAAATGGTAAATTCGTACGATACATTGTGATAGATATTTTTAATTTATGTTTTTTTTCATTTCAAATATATGACTTTAATTTTCTCTGTATTTTATTTTTTATAAACATTACTCCACTATAATACGAGATATAGTTGATAATAAATAATAATTTAGTATAATTTTCAGTATATATATAGGTATATATATGGTAATACATATAGATAATAACTATATTCATATAACTGCCTGTGTGGCCCAGTGGCTAAGGCGTCAGACACACAAGCAGTAGGACACGGGTTCGACCCTCGTCCGGACCATTAATTAAATTTATAAAATGGGTCTTAAAATATTATTTAGAAGTGATCTTATATAATTGTGTATAAATAAATGATTGGCTCTCGTTAAAACCATGGATGCATTAACATGAGAGCGGCTTTGAAGGGACATTAGAGCCATATATGGTTATAAGTGAAAACTTCATCTAAGTTCCTAGATGGGATGAAAGGACTCCACCAAATAAAAAATAAAATAATAACTTATTAGTTTAAATATGATATATATAACAATAATATTAATATATTTCATAATCTAGATTATTTCATAAATAGCTATTTATAATTTATATAATGTGAAAATTAATTAACAAATTTATTTGTACATATATGTAATGTAAAATTTATATATTGTTTAAATGAAAATAGACTACATTATATAATGTATGTATGTTAAAAATATGTGCAAATTTATTAAAAAAAATATACACTATATTAAAAATTGAAAGTTTAAAATAGCTGATTTTGCCACATTTTAAATGTGATCGCGTGAAGCAGAATATTGCAAGGTTAAACACAAGGTTAAACACACAATACACGTAGCAGCGGTACAGTATATATGTGCATGTACATATACACACATGCATACGTACGCACTCACAAGCATACCCACACTAACACACACATACACGCATAGTGGATATTAGGTATACCTGTAGTATTAGGACCCTGGTTGTAGTTCTGTGTAAACAGAGGCTCACTCAGATCAGTGGGGATGTCAGGCAACTGTCAACTGGAGGGGGTGTATAATAACAGGGTTTATACCAGCAGTGTATTAGGGTATGTAGGGTACATGTATATAGACTAATAATAATGTACATAGATTATAAATAATGTATGTGAATGTATAAGGAGTAGATAATCAGTGTATAACAAGTAGTGTTGGACATTTTCAGATTTTTCACTCATTTCGAATAGTAAATAAATACATTTCGAAGGTTTCAAATAGTATTATTTTTATTAAATTAAGTATTCGAAGTTTTCAATTGGAAAAATTATTCATTTCGAAGGGTTAAAATAGTAAATAGATACACTTTGAAGGTTTAAAATAGTATTATTTGTATTATATAAAGCATACAAAGTATCATATTAACAAGTATATACAGAGTGTATAACAATTATATACAGATTATACAAATACTTTATGATAAGTAACAATGGCAATAGCTTGGTATTATGTATTTAGAGATAATAATGTTATAAAATATTTTCTAAATTAAAATAATGTATAAATAGATGTGGTTAATTGGATACATTATGATTAATGTTTAATATATATATATATATATGTGTGTGTGTATATATTCTATAGATATTTCGCAATAATGACAACGAAAAACTCTATCTTAATAAGAAGCCATTTAAAAACGAAAATAACGAATATTATGTCAACCAGATAACTAACTAGACATGCATAATACAAGTTATAGATTAAAACTCGATACTATCATGTTCTATTCTATTCACGGAGTCACTAACCTTCAAGTAGTCTAGCACTATATATACCACTAGGAGAAGCGCTATTAAGCACGTGATCATCCTGTAATAGTTATAGGCCCTCGTGGTTTTGGGTTTATTCCTCGTGCGTCTGCTACTGTTTCTACGGTCTAATACTCTGCCCCCTGTGACAGACAATGCATTAGATAGAGATGACCTCTTGATCAACACCCTGGAACCTCGGAAGTTTATCACGTTCTCCTGTTGGGACCCCGGTATTGTTAGAGTTATACTTTGAACTTTGGCACCTTTTTAAATATTATAAGTCGCCTTAATTATAGTTAATTGATTTAATATTTAAAAGCTCTTTTTAGTAATTTAATATTATTTTGTAGAATATTGTATACATTTTAAACGTAATTTTAAATTCTCGTTTTCAGTATTTAAACATTACTTTATTAGTTTAATTGATTACTGATTTCTTTTTCGATTGGTTATGAATTGACATGAATAATTTAAATATTGATAATAATTAAACACAGATATATCTCACCTAGGTATATATTATTCTATGTTTAAAAATACTTTCATTTGAAACTGTGTAGGTTGATACTAAAATACTAACAATAACCTATTTATGTAATACAATAGTGTGCAACCATAATATAATCTATAGCTTTGTAATCCCCAGTGATGTGTAGGATTGCGCTCATTGATCGAGATCGGATAAGAAATGTGGTGAGGGTGGATTCAAGGGGATATCCCATTATAAGTATTAATGGCAACTTGCCGAAAATATTGTAACTTTAAAATGATTTTTATCAAGTTAACTACAATTGTTGTGGGATACCCCCTTAATTTCCGGCAACTTGTGGGAAATATTGTAACTTTAAATCCATTTTCTATAAAGTTTTAATGGGATATCCCTTATAAAGTTACTATATTTCAGGCAAGTTGACGTTAGGTTGTGGGGTATCCCACATCAATTGTAATTAACTCAATAGAAAATCTTTTTAAAGTTACACTATTTCCGGCAAGTTGCCGCAAATACTTGTAGTGTAATATCCCCTTAAATCCTCCCACCACCACACTATGGAATACTTGATGTTAAGTATAACTCTTTCTGTCACCACCAAACTTATATCTACATATTTGTAGATTAATATATTCATGCGGGCTACCAACCTTTCAATATGTAATATCCGTGCCTGATAATCTTATATATTAATTCAACCGCCATATTTAATAAATCCTTAAAAATATACTTATTTCGTACGTCTTATACATTATAGGGTATAGGGTATTTTATAAACATGTTTTATACTATTTTATATATATATAAACTAGTATATATTCTATACATAGCATTACATATAGACTATATATATATAACTCTAGACTAGTGATGTAAATGATGCTCAAATCTAAAGAATGATGCAGTCTCAGTTACCTAAAGTCTCAACTCGGCTCGGGCACGTTTTGTTAGAGTCTCGGCTAGGGCTCGTTTTTTTCCCGAAAATGAAAGTCTCGGCTCGGCATCAAAATGCTCAACATCATTTACATCCCTACTCTAGACTATAGATTGTTATATGGTATGGTATGCCATCATATAGGTAGGGGATACATGCACTTAAGAAGACCTGATACATTACTAAACATCATATTTCTACTATTTACATACTTCTATAGATCATATAACTATATTAATTTACTATTAGTAACCCAATAATGGTTTATGGCATGACATAACACTTGAAAATAATATATATATATATATAATTTTATTAATTAAATAAATAAGGCATTTTCAGTTACTTTACATCAAATACATAAAATAATATACGATTAAATATTAAATATATTATGTTACTATATTAGTATGACATTAATAAATAAAAATAACCTATCTTTATAAAAATGGTCAACATTTTTTTTTTTTAAATCAGAAAAAAATTAATCTTAAATCAACCACAATGAGAGAATTGAATCATATTTGTAAATTTAGCTAAAACAATATATTAAAATTATATATATAATTATTACATAAATTATATCATCTATATATATATGTTTATATGAGTCACCATTTGTGATGTAAATAAAGTAGGGAAAGAGTCACTCCTTTTTCCTGTTTTCGTCGAAGGGCATCCGATGGAGGGATTAAAACTAGTGTTGCAACCGGACCCTCATTTACACGTATCAGTATCATTCAATTCAACAAATAAAAGTATCAGTATCGTATCAGTATTATAAATAATGTTTTTAAGTATCAGTATTGTATCAGTAGTAGTTTTGGAAATTTTCAGATTTTTCACTCATTCGAAGTTTTCGAATAGTAATTATATACACTTCGAAGGTTACAAAGAATAAAATTATTCATTTCGAATGTTTCGAATAATAAAATTATTCATTGCGAAGGTTTCAAATAGTAAATATATTCATATCGAAAGCTTCAAATAGTAAATACTAGTTGTACCCAACCCGGAATTGCTCATTTTTTGATTGTTTGCCTATCCATTATTTAGTATAGCTATTCCTGATTCTACATTGCTAGTATATACAATAAAATAAATTTTAGCAAAAATACAAACAAATTATACAAATATTTTTTTTATATTTCAAAAATTAGTGGAAAAATAATTTAAAAATACAAAAAATATGTCAAAATATTATCAAATATATTTTTAAATAATTTTCTAAAAATAATATAAAAAATATAATATTTATATATTATATATTAAAATAATATTTCAAAAATTAGAGGAAAAATATAAAAAAAAATACAAAAAATACAATTGTAGATGTATCAGTATCAGTCCGATTTAAAAAATAAACAGGTATCAGTCCGAGTCCGAAAACCAAATGTATCAGTTTGAAGTCCGAAGTCCGGTTGCAACACTAGTTAAAACCCTTCCATATATATATATATATATATCCTAATCAACATCAAGGGCATGGCATCATTTCTCACTATTTTTTTAATTTTGAAGCTTTGATTATTTAGAAGTTATAATAAACCAATGTAAGAAGGACATTAATTGTATCGTGCCAATATTATAATGTTAAATTATCTGAATTAGTATTAATTACATGCTGTTATTATTTATATAATTATGTATCAGTATTAATTTAATTTTAATTTGATTCAATTTAAAGACTCTTTAAAGAGTAATTATGCCATAGCCATAGCAATCAAGCGTCTAAAGTAAAAACAAAAAACAATATAACGGAACATAAACGAAAATAAAATAACTAATAATAACAATATGAATACAGAAAGTACTCATCATTAATAATATTGTAAATAGTTATAAAATAGTGATAAGGGAAATGCAATAGTAAATAGATATGTTTTTAATAGAGATTTAAAAGAGGTGGTGGATTGAGTTGAGCGTAGATTATGTGGTAGTTTATTCCATAGATAAGGGGCCGATATGTGCCATGCACGAATATTAGTGGAATGGAGATTAAGTTTAGAGGGTAGATGTAGAAGGTAAGAAGTAGTAGAACGGAGATAGTATGAGTGGGAATAGAGATTAAGGAAGATAGATATTCAGGTCGGTTGTGGTGAAGAGAGTTATGAGTTAGTATAAGAACTTTAAATATTATTCTAAATTGTATTGGTAGCCAATGCAATCTATTTAAATATGGAGAAATATGTATTTGAGAAAAGCGATCAATTTTAAAAATTGATCATACTAACGCATTCTGTAGTATTTGTAATTTTTTAATTTGATAGCCAGGTAAGGAGAAAAGGAGAATATTGCAGTAATTGAAGAGCGGTAATATGAAAGATGAGGCGAGAGTTATAGAATCACTTAGGGAGATGGAATTACAGATTTGACGAAAGAGTGAAGATGCAAGTTTATAGAGCGAAGAAGATTTGAGATGTGGCGATGAAAAGATAGAGAACTGTAGAACTAAACACCGAGATATTTAAAATTATCAGAATATAAGATATTATGATTGTTAACCATGATAAAAGGTGGACTGTTAATGGGTGTTTGGGAGAAGGGAGGTGAAGAAATGTGGTTTATGTTTTATTGGGATTCAGTGATAAAGAGTTATTTGAAAGCCAATTGTGTATAGATTTGATACAATTAGACATAATATTTGGAGCAAAATTGATATCAGAAGTGTATTTTACGTTAAGTTGTATATCATCAGCGTAAGAGTGAACTGATATTAGAGGAAATTTAGAAATTATATTAAAAATAGGAAGTAGATATATATTAAATATAATCGGTCCTAATATAGAGCCTTGGGGGACTTCGTAAAGGATATTTCTAGGATATAATATGTATCAGTATTAAGTACACACACATAACATTAAATGACAAATATTAATATAAGTATACAATGTAGTTTTATTTCAAACTCTTCTTATATTAGTGTTTAATTTCGGAATTACAATAAAATAAACTTAATTTTTACATTTAAAAAAGCTTTACTCTAAATCATAATATATTGATCACAAATTTAAGTTATTACGCTTGTATTATTGTAGAGATGCTATATATATCCATACAGAACTATTTAACTTTATAAAACATTGAATATTAATTTAGGAGTGGTGTAAAAATATATTATATTTAGGTTAATATATGTCCTGAATTATCATGTAAAAACATGATTATTCTTACAGATGATATATATTTTAACATTATAATTAGATATAACTATTCAATCAGTATTAAATAACTGGTTTAATTAAACAAATTAAAATTAGATATAGAACAAACCAAACATATTGTAAAGGTTCACCAATAAATTATAATATCTATAATGATAGATATCTTATATCATCATAACAAATAGGATTACTCTTTATATTTTTTAAAACATATTTAACAAATTATATTTTCTAAAATAATTATTTAAAAAAATATACGACTTTCAAAATTCAACTTAAAAATATTCTAAATCTATTATTATCCTATTTATATAATTACCTGGAATTATAGTGAAATGTAAAAGTTAGTAATTTATAAGAAATATAATTATTACAAATAAAAGCTATTACTATTATTAATAAATATGAATTTACAATTAGATAAGGAATGATAAATTATTAATTATATTATTTTAAATTTAATGAGAATATATTATCAATATACAAGGCATATTTTGTATTCATAAAATAATATTATATAATTACAAACACAAATGATTACCCCTTAATGAGGAGAGGGTATCGATACTACATGGTAATACACATTCTAGGTATACACTAGTGATGCAGTAAATGATACCAGCCAAATATAAAGCATGAAGCAATCTAATTCTCAGTTACCTAAAGTCTAAACTCGGCTCGGGCTCGTTTTTTTTTTCCGAAAATGAAAGTCTTGGCTCGGCATCAATAACCCAAAAGTCTCGGCTCGGCATCATTTACATCACTAGTATACACTAATGTATTTAAAACACACACAACATCTTAAATCTAAATTATTATCCGGTCTAAAAGGATTACAATTATAAAAATACACTATATTAAATGATATATAATAGAATTTAAAAATCTACTTATTAAATATGTGTTTATATAAATTTACATAAGGTCAAGGACAATTCCTTGGTATTACTTTCACCATTTTAGACATTTATAAATGTATTTAATAATATTTATAATTTATAAACATCTATATATTTTTATCTTATAGAGAATTTTTGTAATCTATTATTATATATATGTATATATATTTAAAAGTATTATTATATATAATAAATAATTTAAAAATATACATACAAATTAATTATTTTAAAAACTTCTACTTTTATTATCATATAATTTTAATTTATGTTAATATTTGGAGAACTATTAACCTCAGAGAATTATAATCTGTATTTAATATAAATAATAGTTGTACTAATTAGTGTATTCACATGTAATTCTTATTTAAATTAATAATTTATTATCTATATTATATTATTATATGATTAGTTATTCAATATATATCATTCAAAAGTCATGATTATAACTAATAATACTATAAATTAATTATTAGGGACTTAATTATTGCAATGTCATATATTTTATAATTTACTTATTAAATAATATAAGAATACATTAAATTATATAGTTTTTTTTCTTTCTAATGTTATATAGTAATTAGTATTAGATATTTTATATATATATGCAGAATTTTCAGTAAATCATAAATTTTTGAAACATAATTTCACTAAAATATACATTTTGCTCAATATATTTATTATAAAATATCATAAAATAGTAATAGTAATAAACATGCACCTGTTTATGAAAAGCATATCTGCGAGACATTGTATGTCTACCAAGTAATGTAATAACAGAGGGTAAAGAAAAGGTCTAAAATAAACATTTATAATGTGTGTGTGTAAATATAGGGTAGACGGGAGTGTTACTACGATTACTTATGATTCTTGAGGGCGTTGAACCGTCTCATGATATCTTCGTCGTCGATGTCTGCACTGCTGCCACCTGGTGTTAGTTTAAATCATTAATACGAAGGAGGACGAGGAATACGGAGGCGATTTTTGTTTAATATATCAATGATATTTTTGATATATATTTGTATATATGTATGTTATTCTATATGCTCGTTTAGTATAACAGTTTTATAACAAATAAATATTGTTACTACAATTTTATATTTGTTCTTACTTTTAATAACTCGTTTTTTAAATATGTATATATTTTTGTATATATTTATTATAATTTAGTAACATTTTCTGTATATATATATATAGATACTACCCATATGCATATGACTTATTTAAATATGATATATATATATAAGAATACTATTCACATATTTCATAATCTATATACAATTTGTGAACATTAATTAACAAATATGTAATATAAAATTTATATATTGTTTAAATAAAAATACATTATATATATATGTATAGATGTATTAAATATGTGAACAATATAATAGAAATTGAAAGTTTAAAATAGTTGTGAAGGAGAATATCCCAAGGTTAAGGGGACGCACTACATTCGTTTGGTTTACATTTAAAATATACGAACAAATGCTATTTTTAGAAATCAAATACTCAGTATTTTTATTTTATATGTTGAAATGTATAGATGTTGACACATCTTTATTATACGTTTCTAAAAAAAATAATTGAAATATCTGATAAAAACACTTTAAATTTTTCCAACTAAATTGCTAATTAAAATTTTATCAATAAATATTTTTTAATTTTGACACAAAACTGAAATCTTACTCTAGTTATTTTGAAAAATGAAGAAAAAATATTCAATTGTAAAAAAGTAAATAATAGTTTTCAGCATGGTTAGTCAACAATAATTATTCTTAGTAAATCAAGTTTAAAATATAATATATGAATATAAACAATATGAATATACAGGTACAAATAATATAAATATTCACAAAATTTATAATGTAATGAACACAATTTAAACATCATTTAAAAGATAATATTTGAAATATTATAATTTTACATTTATAAAAAAATGAATGTAGTACCTCCCCTTAAGGGGGCATGAGACGTTACCGATAAATATAGAAAACATATAATTCACCATGTCTTTTAACAAAAGATTGGATAAAAAGGCATGGAGTATTATTATGGAATATGGTTCAATTTATTATCTTTAGTAGCTAATGACCTATTTTTTTCTATATTTAGCTAATAAATAAGGCTTTATATGCAATAAAACAAAATTCTATATAAATATATAGAAGTAGTTTATAAAATTATAATAATATATATATATCATATATATTTATAAATTATTAGATATTATTCTAAATAATGTCATATATATATTTTATTTTTATAAATTTATAAATTTTATTTTATTGTTTTTAATCTATATAAATATATAAATATATATATTCAACAATAAAAAGAGATATTAATGTTTTAGTAACATTACTTATCATAAAAAAAAGTTACTGAGTTAATTGATGTTGAAAAATAAATAAATTTTTTTTTTAATATTTACAAGCTAAACATATTTAAAAAATTTTCAAATACATCTTATATTCATAAAATAGAATGATTTTATAATTCCTAATATTTTACAATAATTATTATTTATTTACAAAATATTTAGAATAGGACAGACTAGTAGGTGTCATAAAATATCGAATTTTGATATATAGTTATATTGCAAATTTATTAACGATTTTTTTTGTAAATGAAATATAATTATGCAATAAAATAAAAATTTATTTATAATTTTTTTTTAGATAAAAATGAACGTGTCACTTAAACTCAAGGTTAAACACAAGGTTAAACAGGCGTATCAGATTTATACAGTACAGTATATATGTGCATGTACACACACACGAACCTGTATTACTAGGACCCTGGTTGTTGTTCGGTATAGACGGCAGGTCACTTAGATCGGTGGGGATGTCAGGCAACTGTCAACGGGAGGGGGTGTATGAGGGGGGTGTATAACAGCAGGGTGTATAACAGCAGGGTTTATAACAGTAGGGGTGTATAACAGCAGGGTTTATAACAGCAGGGGTGTATAACAGCAGTGTATTAGAGTATGCAGGGTTCTTGTAATTCTTAATGTATATAGTGATTATAAAGAATATATGTGAATGTATAACAAGTACATAAACAGTGTATAACAATTATATACAGATTGTATTAAGACTTTATTATAAGTAACAATAGCAAAAACTTGAATTAGGTATTCATTATCAAACATATAACATTAAAACTTATAACATATAAGAAACATATAGTAACATTATAACATATAACATTAGGTATTCAGAGATAATAATGTTATCAAATATTATATAAATTAAAATACTGGATAAATAGATGTGGATAATTAGATACTATATGTTTAGTGTATGATTATTGTACCTCATGAGGATATCATGAATACACTAAGGAGATACGCATTAATCAGTCACAAGTTGAGTGTATGTACAATATAAGGTATACAATGTACAATGTACACACAATATGTACAGCACTAATGTGTCAGTGATAAGGCAGTTAACTATAGACAGTTAGGTAGACAGTTAGGTAGACAGTTAGGTAGACAGCTAAATTGGGACATTGGGACTGATCTCAAATTAGAATCCAGTACTATTGATATTTTGGCAAATAATATTTCAATAAAAATGTAATCGTATCACTGAATTGTATATTAAATATATTTAATTCAGTGAAATCTAAATATAATACCAATGTAACAGTGGTGGTATACATTGTGATCAAGTAATCAGTGTACACACTATGATCCAGCTTGCTGTTAACAAGCACTAATAGTGTTATATTAAGAAAACATCTTATTTAAAAAAAGGTTTTCAATCACAAATAATTTGTTACAAACATTATTAATGAAATATTGCTATGATTCTGATCAAAACATACACATTAATATCTACGTATTTATTCGAATAACTATTGATGTATAACAATAGTCCATATAACACATACAATTAGTTAAATATGTTTATATATTATAATATGTTGCTTGTAATAATTATATTAATTTTTAAATAGTAGTAATACTAATAATAATAAGCAGAGTTAGATGAATGAACAAACAAGAGGTCATCATTCACCTCTACACACACATGTATATCATACAGATGGGATGGCTTCAAATATATATTTGTATTAAATACACTGATATTTGTATAATTTTATTCAAATTTAAATAAAGATAACAATTTATGAATGTAAACAACATTTATATTTTATATAGGAAATATTTTATGTTTTATTAAGGACAGGTTAAGAAATATGATTTTTGAAATAAATATTTTTTTTATTAAAAATTATATTATATAAAATTCGTAAATTTAATATACTAACTTTAAAATGATATATGGCTTGATGCATAAAAGTAATAATAAGTGTAATAAATAAGTATTTATAATAATCAATAAATACAACCATATAAAAATTAAAATATTAATATAATTACAAATTTATAATTAATTAAAATGTTAGTAAAATATTTACTAAATAATAATTACAATTTAATATTTTTGTTTGTTTATTGTTGTTTTATTCTCTATCTGGTGTATAATTCATACAAGTCTAAAAAATACTTCTTTATGCCTTAAAGGAGCTATTTTTATTATATTCAGAAATAATTATTTATTATATATATTATTCAAACTGTTTCTTTTAAAAAAATAAATTCATTTCATAACGGATACATTTTTGATTATAACATTGATTAAAATCACTATTATATATACGATTTAAAAAATGTTAAAACTATAAGAACTATAGATGTCACTACATGATTACAATATAAAGTATACAAAGTGTATAGCCAATGAAACGCCAGCATTTATACCTGCCATTATTAACTGCATTACTTTTTAAATTTAGATGAATTTAAATCAGATATCACAATTCTTTTCTCTTTTTTTAAACTTAATTTTGAATCTACGAAGCTCCATAAGTGGTGTGATCTACTTTATCTTTAATTTAGTTGAAACTTTCAGAACTTAATCATAATTAATAATTGTATAATAAGTAATACCAGAGTTACTGGAAATGTTGTTAATTTAAAATTAGTGTTTAGTAGATTTCATTCTTAGAATTCACATCTTATAATTCTATTATTTATTATATATGTACATATAGTGTAGTATATGTACATGAATGACTACATATAAATTCAGTCATTCTCTTCTATGTATATCAGAAGTTATCACACTTTTAGTAACACAAATGTCCTTCACAATGTAAATATTCATTAGTATCACAGGGATTCCTGTGACTTTCTTATTGTAACATATATTTTATTTAAATATTAATAATATATTTATACATATATAAAAACGTGTATTAATTATGTTGATATCCACTCCGTGTGAATTTTCCGATCATTTCTGTGTTAAATTTAAATATAGCCTAGCATTTCATTTTGGTCAAAATTATATAAAAAAGGATGTCAACATAATAGTTAGAACATTGCCTTGAAATAGAAGAACTTGTTATGGAACCAATATACATTGCACAAGCTTAATGTTCTTATTATATACTTTAAATACACAACATTAATTCATAACTTATAACTGTTATATTTGGAAATAGAGATGTTTAATTACATGAGTATTAGTAATATATTATGTATCATATGGTATTCAATAAGTTTGTAAATACAATAGAATATTCTATTTCCGTGCAATTGTATTATGAATAATGTATTATACTTTATGAAATACTTTATGAAGGTAAATCAACAACTATGAATGTTATTGCATGTATTGTATTTTGTTGTATAGATTTGTACATGTATTTTTAAAGACATCATATTTTATATATATAATATTGATTATTCTATGGGATCAAATATACTCTCCATACCTGCCAAGAGGAATAATAATGACAATAGCATGGTGCTGATGATGACATCATAATGGTGCTGATGATGACATCACAGTGGTGCTGATGATGACATCATAGTGGTGCTGATGATGACATCATAATGGTGCTGATGATGACATCATAATGGTGCTGATGATGACATCACAGGGCACACTACTAACGTTGAGTTCATCAGAATAGGCGGGAGGCATAGAGATGTTGGTGTTCTGGGGGAAACTGGGTGAGGGAGAGGCATCTCTAGGAATAGTTGGCAGCTGGTCAAGGAGGTTGAAGCCAGGAGCGGGGGGGTGAGAAGGCATTGCGGGAGGAGGTCCCTGTAGGGGGTATTGTGGGGTTAATAGGTATGGTGGGGGTGTAGTGAGGTTAATAGGCATGGCGGGGGTGTAGTGGGGTTAATAGGCATGGCGGGGGTGTAGTGGGGTTTATTAGTATTAGCGGGGAGGTGTGTATTCGTAATGTGCTGAGAGAGATGGTGAGATGAACAGACAGTGTACGTATGCTTAGTGCAAGAGTGGCAGTGTAATCATATCTCGCATAGATAGAGATATAGATAGACTGTTAATGTGAGTGTGCATAGTAAGATGTACACTGTGCGGGGGTCTCTGTATATAGGGTGGGGTGGAGAGTAAAGCTGAGATGAAGAGAATGCCTGCAGGAGGTGAAGTTATAGATGGAAGGGGGATTGGGAATTAAAGTATGAATTAATAATAAGTATGATGTAATATCTAAAAATAATAGTATTTCAATATAAATAAATATATATATATAAATATTTATCAAAATAGATAATACTTCAGCAGTGATACAAGCAGTGATACAATTGTGCAGTGAACCTTGACCCCAGCGGGGGGAGGGACATTGAAGCCAACATTAGGCGCAGCTAGCACTCCACAGTTACCACCGGCACCCGGGTTGAACGGGGGCACACCGGGTCCTTTAGGGTTGAATGGGGTTCCGTCGGGTCCTGCCTGGTTAGAGAAGTCGGGGCCTGGAAGTCCCTGCCCCTTCTCACCCTGTGCCTGGGGGGGGGGGGGTGGGGGGCAATGCTATAGATTGTCAGGTTGCTGAATTGATTAGTAACTCTTTAACTAATAATATTATTAATAGTATTGGCCATATTGATAAGACTACATATTATAAGGATACCAAAGATTTTGGGAGGTAATACTCCCTATGCATGCAACGTAATTTAGTAATAGCCCCTGCCGCTGCTAGCAGTAGTATCGAAATCACTGAAATAGATTTGGCTCTATTTGCATACAATAATGTTTTCATTGCTCTATTAAATTACATGCAATATAAATTAACTTTTACTTACTAAATATATACTTATAGCATTTAACACATACATATCATATTTGTTTGTTATATATTAGTAATGAACACTTAGTTTTCATCATATAAATATTAATTTAAAGCATATTATTTAAAATTTTCAAAGTGTATAGTTTGATACAAATTTACATTATAAACAACACATAGTTCCTAAAAGTAACCCGCTATAGGTGGTACTGGGGTATTTTGTATACAAATTCGAATTACACGATTTCGCGTAAGTGTTATATCTTTGATGATACTATGTCATTTTAATTCTTGTCTTAAATATATATTATACCTAACTAGTGAAACAGAAGATAATAATAATCATCTTAACTCACAGTCTGTAATGTGACTATAATACTACATGTCATATTTTAGTGATTTTAATGTTATTTTAAGTTATATTTAAATTTTGTGTTAAAATTGTTACTATCCGTTGAACTATTCATTCTAACGGAGATATTGTACAGGTGCTGTATACAGCAATACTCAATGAATGTTATGTTATTAACTACACTAAAGAACTACACTAAAGATAAGAGCAACGTGAACACTGCCACATAAGAGTGTAATAACGATATAACCGGGTCATCGAGGACATGACATCAGCTCATCGAGGACAAACCTTACTCTGCTGCATTGGGGGGATACCGGGCAGATCAAAATCTATGAGGGTTTCACTCTGCATCACCTGCAAGTCATGAAACACATGCTTAACATGCAAAGAAGCGACAATCACATTATACACAAAACTTAATTATACATCATGAAGATTGGAAGCGGAGCATCAGGAATTATTTAACACATTCAATTAATTAATTATAATAAATATTTAATATTTGCGACTAATTTACAACGTTAATATTATAGACTTAAATAGTGGTTATAGGTATAACTATAATTGGCAGCATAATTTTCAAGTAATGAAAATAAAAATATTTGTTTTCATATTCTAAATATATGAAATATGAACGTAGAAACAATAATCGCAATACTATTAACATACGTATATTAATATAAAAGCATTTTATAAATATGTATAATATGATATGGTATGATATAGGTATAATATTGTGATATATATTCTGAGTGACAAATATAGTAAATATGTACACAGAGTTACAAATATTGAATAATTTGTATGTTTATTTCTTATACAACTATAAGTTTAATACTTCTAATACATTATTATGATGATATGTTATGACATGCTGAACTGTGATGATAGAAACCATATCGTCGTCACTAACATCACTGGCATCTTCCACCTCATCCGGTTTAATCTCAAAGTCAACATTGTAGGTGCTGGCGATAGCCAGAAGGTACTTGTCAATCAAAATCTTGGGCGGGGCCTATTGGGTTGTCGATGAGTGAGATGAATAGTGCTGGTATGGTGAAGTGTAACATAGTTGTAGTGTGATTGTGGTTCTGTGTCGCATGGGAGACAGTAATAGAAACATCACGTCTTAACCATTATAGCCACCGGGAAACAATATACATATAATATATATATATATAATATAAACAAGAAAATAAAAGAGAAAACCAGAATGTCTTCTAATAACTAGTTACTGTACAGAGATAAGGTGGTTCAAGTGATACTGGTGGTGTGCATCGCTTATGTCGGCTAGAGAAGATACACATACAGTAGTTCGTGCGTGAGAGAGAGAGAGAGAGAGAGAGAGAGAGAGAGAGAGAGAGAGAGAGAGAGAGAGAGAGAGAGAGAGAGAGAGAGAGAGAGAGAAAGAGAGAAAGAGAGAGAGAGTTATGTGATCAGGGTTGGCAATACAGGATTACAACTAGGTTTAGAGGGGAGTGGGGCTTTTGTGTGTGGTTCATTATACAATAATATAATGTATTTCACATAATCACGCTAAATATTTAAAATGATTGTAAGATTTTATAGATTTTGAAGAGGATTATTTATTGACACTAAATAATGTTAATTAATTAATCAACATAAATAGGAATAATGTTAAAAGAAATATATCTGAAATTATTAAAATCAAAAATTTAAAATAGTTTAAACCCACAAACTTCGAGCCTGTACGTTAAGCTAGGCTGTGATCAACCCCTGTTCTATACATAGATTTGTTCATGTATTAATAGGACATAATAATGGCTTATAAGCATATTAATTTATTTGTATTTAATTATTCAATCACATTTTTAATATGACAGCAAGATCTATAATAATGAAATTTGTATAGCATATAACAAATATTTAATATAAATTATAGAGATTTTAAATTTTACTAATTATTTATTAATTTTAATTACATTTTAGCACAAAAGAGTAACTTTACGATAGACGGACATCTGTACATATAATACAATCAAGTGCATTTAATGATCAACGGACATAGATTTCAATAGAATATCAGATAACTTTATGATGTCCATCGAATTTTTCTAAAATCAAATTGAGACTCTTATTAAATATAACCGAGCATAAACGATGCTAATTAATAAAACTTTTACATTTTAATCATAATTATTTATTATAGATATTAATATTAGATATAAATATTAATCGATATATCTCTTTAATCTGTGTATAAATAAATTTTATTATTTCCACAGGTGGCTAATTTATTTTTAATATTTGTAGTTATTTAATATTTAATATCTACATTCTTTGGGTAACCGATACTGAGACTGCCCGATACTCTGTTCTGTATTAATTATATTATCAAACATATGATTGCAAGTTCGATACTTGAAATCAAAGTTCGAAGTTCGAAAGTCATAAGTTCAAAAGTATCAAAGTATCAAAAGTTATAAACCGATTTTTTGTTCAAAGTTCAAAGTATCAAAAGTTTGATACTTATTCGAAGTGTCAGAGTTCATTTACAGAGCTAGTATATAGTGTATATTATGTATATTGTATATAGTTTATATTGATCATAGTTTATGTGGTTAATCCTATATATATATATTCTATTATTATAAGTTATATATTCTATTATTATAAGTTATATATTCTATTATTATAAGTTATATATTCTATTGAATAAAGGGTGATTCACGTTTTTAAAATAAAAAAATGTAAACAATAGAATCCAAAAATAGATTTTAGTTCGCATACCCGTCGCATTTGCGCTAGTGTGGTTTTTATTTCAATAAATAGGTCGAGTGAACCATCTTTCCTTTGGAAAATATTTGGAACTAGTAGAATAATGATAATAGAATAATACAAGGAGAATAAAGGTGATACTATTTGGGGGGGGTGTATAGTGGACACAGTGGTCTGAATGACCTGAACCTGTGCGAAGGTTACTACTGACCGTTACGGATAGTTTCTGAATGACCTTCGAGTTGACCTTGTTGTTGACATTGCTCAGACATTGCATGGCGTACTCTTTACTGTACTTCAGCGTCAGCTGTTCCGCGACAATCTACCAATCAGAGCGCAGGGAAGTAGGTCACCAGTTATATGTGTGAGGTTAATGTGTGCATGTAAATATAATTTAAAATGATACTGTAATATATGTGTCTGAATAGTAATGTGTATTATCTGATTAAACAATAAAATGTGTTGTAATTACGAGACACAGCCACACAGCCACACTTGAATATTATGCAAACGTAATATATGGCTGTGTAAGTATACTTTATCTGATATCTATGTGTATTACAATATTTATATTTATATATATTAATTTAATAATTATTAATCTATATCGTAATATATTATTAGTGTTATGAAAAATCATCGGAAGAAGATGAAATTTAGAATTTAGAACACTTTCGAGATAAAATTCGTCAATAATTATAATGATTAGTATTATTGAAGTAAAGGAGAGTAAAGGAGAGATGCGAGTGTCCTGCATGATTTGTATGTAGAGATACATAGTGGTGAGTGTGTAGGTGGTGGTGAGGAGGAGGAGGTCTGACCTTGAGCTCCGGAACATCAGCCATTAAACGAGGAGTGATCCAGATGATTGTGGCGATAGATTCCTCCAGAGATGCATCTAGTTCCCTACACACGTGGAGGTGGGGGTTAGTGGTTATTAGTAGGTTAGGTGACATGGGGTGGGGGGGGGGTTAGAGGTTATTAGTAGGTTAGGTGACATGGGGTGGGGGGGGGGTTAGAGGTTATTAGTAGGTTAGGTGACATGGGGTGGGGGGGGGGGTTAGAGGTTATTAGTAGGTTAGGTGTCATGGGGTGGGGGGGGGGTTAGAGGTTATTAGTAGGTTAGGTGTCATGGTGGTGGGTAGTGGTTATTAGTAGGTTAGGTGACATGGGGGTGGGGGGGGTAGTGGTTATTAGTAGGTTAGATGACATAGGGGTGGGGGTTAGTGGTTAATAGTAGGTTAGGTGACATAGGGGTGGGGGTTAGTGGTTAATAGTAGGTTAGGTGTCATGGGGGTGGGGGTTATTGGTTATTAGTAGGTTAGGTGACATAGGGGTGGGGGGTAGTGGTTATCAGTAGGTTAGGTGTCATGGGGGTGGGGGGTTAGTGGTTATTAGTAGGTTAGGTGTAAGGGGGGGTTAGTGGTTATTAGTAGGTTAGGTGACATAGGGGGTTAGTGACCTAAAGGTCAGGTCAGGGTGATAAGAACGAGAACAAGGGTAGGATATAGCTCAGTTATTAGGTTTGTTCCAGATGCATCTAGTTCCCTATATACACACAAGGTGGTAGGGTGGTAGTCGAGAGGAGTGCTTGCTTAATGATGTGTGAACTGCAGTTACTTTACAAATAAACTTTATGTAATCAAAAATAGAAATGATTGTAATGAGGTTAGAAGGTTATGGTTGTCTATATTTCACATGGGGGGTGGGCTAATGGGCTAACGGTAAGGTTAGTACAAGGAAATGAACAATGACATGGACAGGGTGTAGCTGACCACTAACTAAGTAGATTGTAAACTCTCATTTTACAGTTCAATGATTCAGGAATTAAATTATTGATGAAAGATTATATTGATACAATGAATAGAAACACTGGTGTCAGTGAGGTGTTGAATACAGACCACATACAACAGTGAAACACGAGTGTGGGGGGGGTGTACACTACATAATATGTAACTATTGGAGGCGAGTGATCTCTAATGGAGGCAAGAGATAGAGATATCAGGTATAGTGTATTCATACTATTATATTGTTAGGCTCATCTTCAGGGTGTTATAATACTTATCGTAATATAAATTTACAATCATTTTAGAAGGTATTTAATGCTATTAATTATATTATCTTCGACTACAGACACAAGTGATGTGATACAGGCATACAGTGTATAGTAGTGTGTAGTAGTAGTGTGGTAGTGGTACTGACTTGGTGGCCTGTATAAGACCCATGCGAGCTAGAAGTAGGTCACAGAACATCTCCACAATCTCCATCGCCTCTACCAGGTAATCCTCACGTACGATGTGTTCTGTGGGGTGGTGGTGGTGCGATAGGTTATCATATGACATTACTATAGGTGTTTGTGTGTGTGTGTGTGTGTGTGTGCAAGTGTGTGTGCGCAAGTGTGTGTGCGCAAGTGTGTATATGTGTGCAAGGGGGAAGTAGACATGTGTATGTTTAGGTGCGAGTAGCTAGCAGATATGTGTGTGTGTTTTCACTAAATTCATAACTGTTCAATATTTAATATGATATCAATATATTTAAATATATATATATAAATTATTGTATTTTAATATATCTAAATGAACACATATGATGATCTATGTTTACTGATTGTATACATTATATCAACTCTCATATCTATTATATTACATTATTTAAATTAAAGGTATTGAATACATATGTGCTTTATTAAGGTACAAATGTATATTAAATTAAATATTAAATTCATATTTGACTAAATAAAAATAGTGTTCACCAAATATATGTTATTGCCAATAGGTAATGCAACAATAAAATGTGCTAATAAAATGTAAATCTACTAATAATATATCTACTGTATTAAGTATACTACACTAGGATAGTAACTATTTAACACACACACACACACACACACACACACACACACACACACACACACACACACACACACACATGCACACACACACACATGTGTGTGCATATGCACATATGTGTTACTTAGAAACCCCCCCACACACTGTATTCAGTATAAGGACATGTTCAATATTAATAATAAATACAATCTTTATTTGTATTAATACATTTACCATTCATGTGTTATTTGTATAATGGCCTAACATTTGATATCACAGAGTATTGGTTTGTATGTTATAATATTATACTATATATATATATATATATAATATAATATTCTATACATTGTTAGCATTGTTTGCTGCATGCCTATTTCATGCAATATATACAGATTTAATATTATTGAATAAGTATATGAACTTATAATATGATGATTTATTCAAGTGTGCTTTAAGTTAATAATATTTTAGAGGAATAATTTCAATATTGAAAATTTTATTATTTATGTCTAAATTAATTATATTTATATTTAAAATATTTCGACTTTTTAGTCAATTACTATTACTATTTGCACTTCTAAATTGATTGCCCATCTAGGTTATAGCATAAGTGTGCTTCATGCCTGCTTTCTAGTTAGGATTACGTAACATAGAAAGGGTTCTGAATAGTGAACAGGTGATGTCTAAATAATATGTATACTTTTACAATGCGTACAAATAATTACATTATTAATTAATTTATAAATTGTATAATTTGTTTATTTATACATACATATACTTAGGGTTGTGAGTTAATAAAAAACACGTTTTAAACAGACGTTTTAAACGCGTTTTAAACCGTTTTAAACATAGAATAAAAAACGAAAAAAACAGAAAAAAAACAAGAGACATACATTTATACATATATTTATTTAATTGTTAATATTTAAATTTAAATTTAAATTAAATTTGACAAATAATAATTTATCTGCTCTTTTTTTTTGATATAATAAATTGTATAATAATTGAAAAATGAATGATTATTTAATAAATGTATAAAATATGTGTATACAAATATAATATTATTATTAAAAGTTAAATTAGATTTCTTTTATATTTTGATATAATAAATTGTATAATAATATATATTATGTTTAATATTATATAAAAAAATAGTATGAATTTTCATATTTTTTTAATAATAATATATTAATATATAAAAGAAATATGAAAGTTCATAATATATATTATTATATAATTTATTATATCAGAACATAAAAGAAATCTAATTTAACTTTATTATTTATAATAATTTATTATAATATAAATATGAAAGTTCATACAGCTTTTATAATATTAATTATATAATGTACATTTATCTATAGATTGTGATACAATCTCCATGTCTATAACAAATAATTAAATAATACAGAAATACTCAGTGTTGTAACAAAATAAATATTATAATTATTATAATTTTCATACTAATGTATAGTTTGACAATATGATTTAATGATGCTAATAATACATATAATATATTATTTGAATTATTACTGATCATTCATATAATATGTACTTACTTTATTATTATTTTATTATTTAACAACATATCTACTTTATTTAAATAATTTTATATTTTGTAACAGAAAAAAACGGATAAAAAATGAATAAAACGTATTAAAAACGAAAAAAAACGTATAAAACATGTTTTAAACAAACAATAATAAAAAACGCTTTTTTTAACAACACTACATATACTTAATATGGAAAAAATATTATTTAAATGTTATAAATTTATATATATACTGTTATCAAAGTTAGCCTATATAAACATGTGTATGCAAGATTTATGTATTTTATAAGATAACAAAATAATGATATTAATAATTGTAATATAAGAGTAGACATATGAATACATGTATATGTGTGTGTGTGTGTATGTGTGTATGTATGTGTGTGTGTATATATGTATGTGTGTGTATGCATGTATGTGTGTGTATATATGTATGTGTGTGTGTGTATGTATGTATGCATGTGTGTGTGATCAAGGGTAGGGATAGCCTCTTTCAACATCAGCTATTTACTAAGCACTACATGTATGTGTTATGTGATGAAGCACAATGAAGACTATCATCACTACCATCATTACCACCACTACCAGCACTACCAGCACTACCACCACTACCATCACTACCATCACTACCACCACTACCACCACTACCACCACTACCAGCACTACCACCACTACCATCACTACACCAGCACTACCAGCACTACCACCACTACACCAGCACTACCAGCACTACCAACACTACCACAACTACCACCACTACCAGCACTACCATCACTACACCATCACTACCACCACTACCAGCACTACCACCACTACCAGCACTACCATCACTACACCAGCACTACCATCACTACCACCACTACCACTACTACCACCACTACCACCACTACCACCACTACACCACTACTACCACCACTACCAACACTACCACCACTATCATCACTACCAGCACTACCACCACTACCAGCACTACCACCACTACTACTACTACCACCACTACCACCACTACACCAGCACTACCACCACTACACCAGCACTACCAACACTACCACCACTACCACCACTACCATCACTACCATCACTACCACCACTACCACCACTACCAGCACTACCACCACTACCACCACTACCAGCACTACCAGCACTACCACCACTACCAGCACTACCACCACTACCAGCACTACCATCACTATCATCACTACCACCACTACCAGCACTACCACTACTACCACCACTACCAGCACTACCACCACTACCAGCACTACCACCACTACCACCACTACCAGCACTACCAGCACTACACCAGCACTACCACCACTACCACCACTACCAGCACTACCACCACTACCACCACTACCAGCACTACCACCACTACCACCACTACCAGCACTACCACCACTACCACCACTACCAGCACTACCAGCACTACCACCACTACCACCACTACCAGCACTACCAGCACTACCACCACTACACCACTACTACCACCACTACCAACACTACCACCACTATCATCACTACCAGCACTACCACCACTACCACCACTACCACCACTACCACCACTACCACCACTACACCATCACTACCAGCACTACCACCACTACCAGCACTACCATCACTATCATCACTACCATCACTACCACCACTACCACCACTACCAGCACTACCAGCACTACCAGCACTACCACCACTACCAGCACTACCAGCACTACACCAGCACTACCACCACTACCAGCACTACCACCACTACCAGCACTACCAGCACTACCAGCACTACCAGCACTACCACCACTACCAGCACTACCACCACTACCATCACTACACCAGCACTACCACCACTACACCAGCACTACCAGCACTACCACCACTACACCAGCACTACCAGCACTACCAACACTACCACCACTACCACCACTACCATCACTACCACCACTACCACCACTACCAGCACTACCACCACTACCAGCACTACCACCACTACCACCACTACCAGCACTACCACCACTACCAGCACTACCACCACTACTACTACTACCACCACTACCACCACTACACCAGCACTACCACCACTACACCAGCACTACCAGCACTACCAACACTACCACCACTACCACCACTACCAGCACTACCACCACTACCACCACTACCACCACTACCAGCACTACCAGCACTACCAGCACTACCACCACTACCAGCACTACCAGCACTACCACCACTACTACCATCACTACACCACCACTACCACCACTACCAGCACTACCAGCACTACACCAGCACTACCACCACTACCAGCACTACCACCACTACCAGCACTACCAGCACTACCACCACCAGCACTACCACCACTACCACCACTACCACCACTACCAGCACTACCACCACTACCACTACTACCACCACTACCACCACTACCACCACTACCAGCACTACCACCACTACCAGCACTACCAGCACTACCACCACTACCACCATTACCAGCACTACCACCACTACCATCACTACCACCACTACCACCACTACCAGCACTACCAGCACTACCACCACTACCACCACTACCAGCACTACCAGCACTACCAGCACTACCACCACTACCAGCACTACCACCACTACCACCACTACCAGCACTACCAGCACTACTACCAGCACTACCACCACTACCACCACTACCACCACTACCAGCACTACCAGCACTACCACCACTACCACCACTACCACCACTACCAGCACTACCAGCACTACCAGCACTACCACCACTACCACCACTACACCAGCACTACCACCACTACCACCACTACCAGCACTACCACCACTACCACCACTACCAGCACTACCATCACTACCATCACTACACCAGCACTACCATCACTACCATCACTACACCAGCACTACCACCACTACCAGCACTACCACCACTACCACCACTACCACCACTACCATCACTACACCAGCACTACCACCACTACTACCACTACCACCACTACCAGCACTACCAGCACTACCACCACTACCATCACTACCATCACTACCACCACTACCAGCACTACTACCACTACCAGCACTACTACCACTACCAGCACTACTACCACTACCAGCACTACCACCACTACCACCACTACCACCACTACCATCACTACACCAGCACTACCACCACTACCAGCACTACCAGCACTACCAGCACTACCATCACTATCATCACTACCATCACTACCAGCACTACCACCACTACCAGCACTACCAGCACTACCACCACTACCACTACTACCAGCACTACCACCACTACCACCACTACCACCACTACCACCACTACCAGCACTACCACCACTACCACCACTACCACCACTACCAGCACTACCAGCACTACTACCAGCACTACCACCACTACCACCACTACCAGCACTACCACTACTACCAGCACTACCAGCACTACCACCACTACCACCACTACCACCACTACCAGCACTACCAGCACTACCAGCACTACCACTACTACCACCACTACCACCACTACCAGCACTACCAGCACTACCACCACTACCAGCACTACCACCACTACACCAGCACTACCACCACTACCACCACTACCAGCACTACCACCACTACCACCACTACCAGCACTACCATCACTACCATCACTACACCAGCACTACCATCACTACCATCACTACACCAGCACTACCAGCACTACCACCACTACCACTACCACCACTACCAGCACTACCAGCACTACCACCACTACCATCACTACCATCACTACCACCACTACCAGCACTACTACCACTACCAGCACTACTACCACTACCAGCACTACTACCACTACCAGCACTACCACCACTACCACCACTACCACCACTACCATCACTACACCAGCACTACCACCACTACCACCACTACCAGCACTACTACCAGCACTACCACCACTACCACCACTACCACCACTACCAGCACTACCACCACTACCAGCACTACCAGCACTACACCAGCACTACCACCACTACCACCACTACCACCACTACCACCACTACCAGCACTACTACCAGCACTACCACCACTACCACCACTACCACCACTACCACCACTACCAGCACTACCATCACTACCAGCACTACCAGCACTACACCAGCACTACCACCACTACCACCACTACCACCACTACCACCACTACCAGCACTACCAGCACTACCACCACTACCACCACTACACCAGCACTACCATCAGCACTACCATCACTACCACCACTACCACCACTACCAGCACTACCACCACTACCAGCACTACCACCACTACCACCACTACCACTACTACCAGCACTACCACCACTACCACCACTACCAGCACTACCACCACTACACCAGCACTACCATCACTACCAGCACTACCACCACTACCATCACTACCACTACCACTACCACCACTACACCACTACTACCACCACTACCAGCACTACCAGCACTACACCACTACTACCACCACTACCACCACTACCACCACTACCACCACTACCAGCACTACCACCACTACCACCACTACCAGCACTACCACCACTACCAGCACTACCACCACTACCACCACTACCACCACTACCAGCACTACCACCACTACCATCACTACTACCACTACCACCACTACCAGCACTACCACCACTACCAGCACTACCACCACTACACCAGCACTACCACCACTACCACCACTACCAGCACTACCACCACTACCACCACTACCAGCACTACCATCACTACCATCACTACACCAGCACTACCATCACTACCATCACTACACCAGCACTACCACCACTACCAGCACTACCACCACTACCACCACTACCACCACTACCATCACTACACCAGCACTACCACCACTACCACCACTACCAGCACTACCAGCACTACCACCACTACCAGCACTACCATCACTACCACCACTACCAGCACTACTACCACTACCAGCACTACTACCACTACCAGCACTACTACCACTACCAGCACTACCACCACTACCACCACTACCACCACTACCATCACTACACCAGCACTACCACCACTACCAGCACTACCAGCACTACCACCACTACCACCACTACCACCACTACCATCACTACACCAGCACTACCACCACTACCAGCACTACCAGCACTACCATCACTACCACCACTACCACCACTACCACCAGCACTACCAGCACTACACCAGCACTACCAGCAGTAGCAGCTGAGCTATACACTACCATCACTACCATCACTACCACCACTACCAGCACTACCATCACTACACCAGCACTACCATCACTACCACCACTACCAGCACTACCATCACTACACCAGCACTACCACCACTACTACCACTACCACCACTACCAGCACTACCAGCACTACCACCAGCACTACCAGCACTACCACCACTACCATCACTACCACCACTACCACCACTACCACCACTACCACCACTACCATCACTACACCAGCACTACCACCACTACCAGCACTACCAGCACTACCACCACTACCACCACTACCACCACTACCATCACTACACCAGCACTACCACCACTACCACCACTACCATCACTACACCAGCACTACCACCACTACCAGCACTACTACCACTACCAGCACTACTACCACTACCAGCACTACCACCACTACCACCACTACCACCACTACCACCACTACCACCACTACCATCACTACACCAGCACTACCACCACTACCAGCACTACCAGCACTACCACCACTACCACCACTACACCAGCACTACCACCACTACCAGCACTACCAGCACTACCATCACTACCACCACTACCAGCACTACTACCACTACCAGCACTACTACCACTACCAGCACTACCACCACTACCAGCACTACCATCATTACCATCACTACCACCACTACCAGCACTACCATCACTACACCAGCACTACCATCACTACCACCACTACCAGCACTACCATCACTACACCAGCACTACCACCACTACCACCACTACCAGCACTACTACCACTACCAGCACTACTACCACTACCAGCACTACCACCACTACCACCACTACCACCACTACCAGCACTACCATCACTACACCAGCACTACCACCACTACCACCACTACCAGCACTACTACCACTACCAGCACTACTACCACTACCAGCACTACTACCACTACCAGCACTACCACCACTACCACCACTACCACCACTACCAGCACTACCATCACTACACCAGCACTACCACCACTACCATCACTACCAGCACTACCAGCACTACCATCACTACACCAGCACTACCATCACTACCACCACTACCAGCACTACTACCACTACCAGCACTACTACCACTACCAGCACTACCACCACTACCACCACTACCACCAGCACTACCAGCACTACACCAGCACTACCAGCAGTAGCAGCTGAGCTATACACTACCATCACTACCATCACTACCACCACTACCAGCACTACCATCACTACACCAGCACTACCAGCAGTAGCAGCTGAGCTATACACTACCATCACTACCAGCACCAGCAGTAGCAGATGAGATATACTGAGATGTTCTAGCTGATGGTTCAGCACTATCTTCTTACAGATAACAATCCAAATTGACACACGAAAAGAATATATTATTATTAGTTTAATATTCGATTATTCTATATTAATAACTGTGTTTACAGTGAATAAATAATAACAATACACTATAGACTTGTTAATTGATAGATTATTTATATGTGGAGTCAGCACAAATCAGAACCATCACATCAGAACCATTATTCATATAAACTATATAACTATCTAACTATATATGATTCCATTATAGATATCAGATGTATAGCACATCTTACTGTAATGCTGGAACATACAATGTATGACTCATTCCATTCTGACTCATCATATAGCAATGCACTACACATTCATGTGTATGTAACTATTCAATGTGTAACATGATAGAATGTAGCTATCCAACAGTGATAACAGTGCATTGAAGTATAACAATGGTGGTATAACAGTGGTATAACAGGGTACTCAGATAACAATAATTAAAGTAGAAATTGAATATGTAGATGCTTTTTCAAAGCAATATATTTTATTTCTATTTTTGATTATTCTGATGGTAACTGATTAAATTTCGTTATTTTTTAATTTCGTATTATTCTTTGTTTATTTCTATAACGTATGCTATCGTTAGCAAATATTTATACTTTATACTTTCGATTATATACTCGACTATGTATTATTATAAATAAATGATCAATCAATCAATAGTAACTAGTCCACTGTATTAGTTCATATGCAATTTAAAGGCACCTTAAAATTTTGTATTAAAAATATGTAAATACAATATTGTATTTATTAAGTATTATATTTATATAGGTTCGTATGCAAAATAGCAACACAAAGTATAACATAGAGAAAGTGTGGCCATCTCAGTGACAGTTACTTGTCAGTGCTGGTGATAATGATATGTGTGTATGAATTCATTCACAATATTCTATATATATATTTTCATTATTTATACATGCTATTTTATAACATAATAACAGTAAAGATAACATTAATTGAATGTATAATTAGAATAGTGGTTGTGGTAGATAATAATGTATCTGTAATATAAAGTATGAGTTATATTATATTTATAAATAATTATTATCTCTATATATATATGTAATTAAATATGCTTTCATAGGCACAATCTGAATGTAGTGCAGCTAAAACCTAAATGTATCAAAACTAAACTAATTCAAACTAAACCAAACCAGTGACAC
>CAXHSG010000370.1:2500-5000 GCA_964019155.1 Osedax fenrisi | reverse complement strand
TTTTATATTAGCGTATATGTTTTCCCGTATTTTGAATATGTTATTTATTTACTTATGAATTTATCTATTTTATATTCGATAGTACTATTGTTATTATAATTTACATTTCGTTATCCTATATAGTTATATACACATCGTATATGTATTCTCTCTCAGTTTTTTACGCTCTTTCTAAAATGCTACAGTACACTTATACGCATCGAATATTCGATTTTATATTAGCGTATATGTTTTCCCGTTTTTTGAATTTGTTATTTATTTACTTATGAATTTATCTATTTTATATTCGATAGTACTATTATTATTATAATTTACATTTCGTTATCCTATATAGTTATATACACATCGTATATGTATTCTACTCAGTTTTTTACACTCTTTCTAAAATGCTACAGTACACTTATACGCATCGAATATTCGATTTTATATTAGCGTATATGTTTTCCCGTATTTTGAATATGTTATTTATTTACTTATGAATTTATCTATTTTATATTCGATAGTACTATTGTTATTATAATTTACATTTCGTTATCCTATATAGTTATATACACATCGTATATGTATTCTACTCAGTTTTTTACGCTCTTTCTAAAATGCTATAGTACACTTATACGCATCGAATATTCGATTTTATATTAGCGTATATGTTTTCCCGTATTTTGAATATGTTATTTATTTACTTATGAATTTATCTATTTTATATTCGATAGTACTATTGTTATTATAATTTACATTTCGTTATCCTATATAGTTATATACACATCGTATATGTATTCTACTCAGTTTTTTACGCTCTTTCTAAAATGCTATAGTACACTTATACGCATCGAATATTCGATTTTATATTAGCGTATATGTTTTCCCGTATTTTGAATATGTTATTTATTTACTTATGAATTTATCTATTTTATATTCGATAGTACTATTGTTATTATAATTTACATTTCGTTATCCTATATAGTTATATACACATCGTATATGTATTCTACTCAGTTTTTTACGCTCTTTCTAAAATGCTATAGTACACTTATACGCATCGAATATTCGATTTTATATTAGCGTATATGTTTTCCCGTATTTTGAATATGTTATTTATTTACTTATGAATTTATCTATTTTATATTCGATAGTACTATTGTTATTATAATTTACATTTCGTTATCCTATATAGTTATATACACATCGTATATGTATTCTACTCAGTTTTTTACGCTCTTTCTAAAATGCTACAGTACACTTATACGCATCGAATATTCGATTTTATATTAGCGTATATGTTTTCCCGTTTTTTGAATTTGTTATTTATTTACTTATGAATTTATCTATTTTATATTCGATAGTACTATTATTATTATAATTTACATTTCGTTATCCTATATAGTTATATACACATCGTATATGTATTCTACTCAGTTTTTTACACTCTTTCTAAAATGCTATAGTACACTTATACGCATCGAATATTCGATTTTATATTAGCGTATATGTTTTATTGATACAGTATAATAAATAATTTTTCTTAACAGAAATTTTATACGCCTAACATAATACCGCATAGAAATAACGTTTCTACTGGTCTTATTATAGTGGGTTATTTATATTTTTAATTTTTAATTTTATTTTCATAGTACTCTTATTGTATTACTTTATATTTCGTTACACTATATTGTTATACAAGTATTATATATGGTTTCTACTTAGTTTTAAACGATTTTTCAATAGAGCTATAGAATACATATGTACGTTAAGTATTCAATTTTATAATACAATATTTCGTTTTAATAAATAAATTTACAGAATATATTATGTGCGTAGAACAAGACCGCAGAGAAATTACGTTTCTCTGGTCTTTTTTGTGTCTGGTTTTGATTTTATCTGTAAATATTTTAAATTAATGGGAATTGAATAAATATATTTTTTTTGTATCCTGTACATGTATTATATTTCATTGTTAATTTAAAATATTGATATAAGTAAATCGAGATAAAAAATTTTTTTTTTAGAAAAATACACAAGTATGTTAAATTACAAAAAAAAGTTAGTTTGTTTAATTTTGAGCATTATTTGAGTATATCGTAAAAAATGGAAAAATTCGAGTAGAGCATTTTACTGGTTGAGGGTAATCCGCACTCAGTCGCCAAGCGATTGAGTAAAGATTGCTGGTCTTTTTCTTATATGGATAGATCACTGGTAAAAAATAGCCTTCGGGATAAGCTCTATTTATTAAAACAATTCTTTTTAGACGTTGACTGTAATTATTTTCGGGTAATTCTGTATTGTCTAACCGCAAACCGTATATATTGGCTCGTTCGTTACGCGACGTGTTTATATTTCTAGATATTTTATTACATCTTGATTTCTTGTACGTACGGCTCGTGTATTCGAGTGTCGGCTGCGCTTAAATTTACGAACGCGGAGATTTTCGCAAGGTTCGCGATCTATTTTTTCGTTTTCAACGATGTTATAGGTTGACGTTGGTTTATAACTATATTTCCGA
>CAXHSG010000367.1:20000-22500 GCA_964019155.1 Osedax fenrisi | reverse complement strand
AATATTCGATTTTATATTAGCGTATATGTTTTCCCGTTTTTTGAATATGTTATTTATTTACTTATGAATTTATCTATTCTATATTCGATAGTACTATTGTTATTATAATTTACATTTCGTTATCCTATATAGTTATATACACATCGTATATGTATTCTACTCAGTTTTTTACGCTCTTTCTAAAATGCTATAGTACACTTATACGCATCGAATATTCGATTTTATATTAGCGTATATGTTTTCCCGTTTTTTGAATATGTTATTTATTTACTTATGAATTTATCTATTCTATATTCGATAGTACTATTGTTATTATAATTTACATTTCGTTATCCTATATAGTTATATACACATCGTATATGTATTCTACTCAGTTTTTTACGCTCTTTCTAAAATGCTATAGTACACTTATACGCATCGAATATTCGATTTTATATTAGCGTATATGTTTTCCCGTTTTTTGAATATGTTATTTATTTACTTATGAATTTATCTATTCTATATTCGATAGTACTATTGTTATTATAATTTACATTTCGTTATCCTATATAGTTATATACACATCGTATATGTATTCTACTCAGTTTTTTACGCTCTTTCTAAAATGCTATAGTACACTTATACGCATCGAATATTCGATTTTATATTAGCGTATATGTTTTCCCGTTTTTTGAATATGTTATTTATTTACTTATGAATTTATCTATTCTATATTCGATAGTACTATTGTTATTATAATTTACATTTCGTTATCCTATATAGTTATATACACATCGTATATGTATTCTACTCAGTTTTTTACGCTCTTTCTAAAATGCTATAGTACACTTATACGCATCGAATATTCGATTTTATATTAGCGTATATGTTTTCCCGTATTTTGAATATGTTATTTATTTACTTATGAATTTATCTATTTTATATTCGATAGTACTATTGTTATTATAATTTACATTTCGTTATCCTATATAGTTATATACACATCGTATATGTATTCTACTCAGTTTTTTACGCTCTTTCTAAAATGCTATAGTACACTTATACGCATCGAATATTCGATTTTATATTAGCGTATATGTTTTCCCGTTTTTTGAATATGTTATTTATTTACTTATGAATTTATCTATTCTATATTCGATAGTACTATTGTTATTATAATTTACATTTCGTTATCCTATATAGTTATATACACATCGTATATGTATTCTACTCAGTTTTTTACGCTCTTTCTAAAATGCTATAGTACACTTATACGCATCGAATATTCGATTTTATATTAGCGTATATGTTTTCCCGTATTTTGAATATGTTATTTATTTACTTATGAATTTATCTATTTTATATTCGATAGTACTATTGTTATTATAATTTACATTTCGTTATCCTATATAGTTATATACACATCGTATATGTATTCTACTCAGTTTTTTACGCTCTTTCTAAAATGCTACAGTACACTTATACGCATCGAATATTCGATTTTATATTAGCGTATATGTTTTATTGATACAGTATAATAAATAATTTTTCTTAACAGAAATTTTATACGCCTAACATAATACCGCATAGAAATAACGTTTCTACTGGTCTTATTATAGTGGGTTATTTATATTTTTAATTTTTAATTTTATTTTCATAGTACTCTTATTGTATTACTTTATATTTCGTTACACTATATTGTTATACAAGTATTATATATGGTTTCTACTTAGTTTTAAACGATCTTTCAATAGAGCTATAGAATACATATGTACGTTAAGTATTCAATTTTATAATACAATATTTCGTTTTAATAAATAAATTTACAGAATATATTATGTGCGTAGAACAAGACCGCAGAGAAATTACGTTTCTCTGGTCTTTTTTGTGTCTGGTTTTGATTTTATCTGTAAATATTTTAAATTAATGGGAATTGAATAAATATATTTTTTTTGTATCCTGTACATGTATTATATTTCATTGTTAATTTAAAATATTGATATAAGTAAATCGAGATAAAAAATTTTTTTTTTAGAAAAATACACAAGTATGTTAAATTACAAAAAAAAGTTAGTTTGTTTAATTTTGAGCATTATTTGAGTATATCGTAAAAAATGGAAAAATTCGAGTAGAGCATTTTACTGGTTGAGGGTAATCCGCACTCAGTCGCCAAGCGATTGAGTAAAGATTGCTGGTCTTTTTCTTATATGGATAGATCACTGGTAAAAAATAGCCTTCGGGATAAGCTCTATTTATTAAAACAATTCTTTTTAGACGTTGACTGTAATTATTTTCGGGTAATTCTGTATTGTCTAACCGCAAACCGTATATATTGGCTCGTTCGTTACGCGACGTGTTTATATTTCTAGATATTTTATTACATCTTGATTTCTTGTACGTACGGCTCGTGTATTCGAGTGTCGGCTGCGCTTAAATTTACGAACGCGGAGATTTTCGCAAGGTTCGCGATCTATTTTTTCGTTTTCAACGATGTTATAGGTTGACGTTGGTCTATAACTAT
>CAXHSG010000367.1:10000-12500 GCA_964019155.1 Osedax fenrisi | reverse complement strand
ATATATAATTACGAATTTAAAAAAAATATATTCAACTAGATTTGAACTCGTTACCTTCTAATTACGAGTCATTAGCTGTACCACTACGCTATATCACTAGTTATTAAATTTGAATATATTATACTATTTATAGAAATTTATATAGTTTACAATATTTTTTCGATAGTTCTCTTATTCTTATAATTTACATTTCGTTATCCTATATAGTTATATACACATCGTATATGTATTCTACTCAGTTTTTTACGCTCTTTCTAAAATGCTATAGTACACTTATACGCATCGAATATTCGATTTTATATTAGCGTATATGTTTTCCCGTTTTTTGAATATGTTATTTATTTACTTATGAATTTATCTATTCTATATTCGATAGTACTATTGTTATTATAATTTACATTTCGTTATCCTATATAGTTATATACACATCGTATATGTATTCTACTCAGTTTTTTACGCTCTTTCTAAAATGCTATAGTACACTTATACGCATCGAATATTCGATTTTATATTAGCGTATATGTTTTCCCGTTTTTTGAATATGTTATTTATTTACTTATGAATTTATCTATTCTATATTCGATAGTACTATTGTTATTATAATTTACATTTCGTTATCCTATATAGTTATATACACATCGTATATGTATTCTACTCAGTTTTTTACGCTCTTTCTAAAATGCTATAGTACACTTATACGCATCGAATATTCGATTTTATATTAGCGTATATGTTTTCCCGTTTTTTGAATATGTTATTTATTTACTTATGAATTTATCTATTCTATATTCGATAGTACTATTGTTATTATAATTTACATTTCGTTATCCTATATAGTTATATACACATCGTATATGTATTCTACTCAGTTTTTTACGCTCTTTCTAAAATGCTATAGTACACTTATACGCATCGAATATTCGATTTTATATTAGCGTATATGTTTTCCCGTTTTTTGAATATGTTATTTATTTACTTATGAATTTATCTATTCTATATTCGATAGTACTATTGTTATTATAATTTACATTTCGTTATCCTATATAGTTATATACACATCGTATATGTATTCTACTCAGTTTTTTACGCTCTTTCTAAAATGCTATAGTACACTTATACGCATCGAATATTCGATTTTATATTAGCGTATATGTTTTCCCGTATTTTGAATATGTTATTTATTTACTTATGAATTTATCTATTTTATATTCGATAGTACTATTGTTATTATAATTTACATTTCGTTATCCTATATAGTTATATACACATCGTATATGTATTCTACTCAGTTTTTTACGCTCTTTCTAAAATGCTATAGTACACTTATACGCATCGAATATTCGATTTTATATTAGCGTATATGTTTTCCCGTTTTTTGAATATGTTATTTATTTACTTATGAATTTATCTATTCTATATTCGATAGTACTATTGTTATTATAATTTACATTTCGTTATCCTATATAGTTATATACACATCGTATATGTATTCTACTCAGTTTTTTACGCTCTTTCTAAAATGCTATAGTACACTTATACGCATCGAATATTCGATTTTATATTAGCGTATATGTTTTCCCGTATTTTGAATATGTTATTTATTTACTTATGAATTTATCTATTTTATATTCGATAGTACTATTGTTATTATAATTTACATTTCGTTATCCTATATAGTTATATACACATCGTATATGTATTCTACTCAGTTTTTTACGCTCTTTCTAAAATGCTACAGTACACTTATACGCATCGAATATTCGATTTTATATTAGCGTATATGTTTTATTGATACAGTATAATAAATAATTTTTCTTAACAGAAATTTTATACGCCTAACATAATACCGCATAGAAATAACGTTTCTACTGGTCTTATTATAGTGGGTTATTTATATTTTTAATTTTTAATTTTATTTTCATAGTACTCTTATTGTATTACTTTATATTTCGTTACACTATATTGTTATACAAGTATTATATATGGTTTCTACTTAGTTTTAAACGATCTTTCAATAGAGCTATAGAATACATATGTACGTTAAGTATTCAATTTTATAATACAATATTTCGTTTTAATAAATAAATTTACAGAATATATTATGTGCGTAGAACAAGACCGCAGAGAAATTACGTTTCTCTGGTCTTTTTTGTGTCTGGTTTTGATTTTATCTGTAAATATTTTAAATTAATGGGAATTGAATAAATATATTTTTTTTGTATCCTGTACATGTATTATATTTCATTGTTAATTTAAAATATTGATATAAGTAAATCGAGATAAAAAATTTTTTTTTTAGAAAAATACACAAGTATGTTAAATTACAAAAAAAAGTTAGTTTGTTTAATTTTGAGCATTATTTGAGTATATCGTAAAAAATGGAAAAATTCGAGTAGAGCATTTTACTGGTTGAGGGTAATCCGCACTCAGTCGCCAAGCGATTGAGTAAAGATTGCTGGTCTTTTTCTTATATGGATAGATCACTGGTAAAAAATAGCCT
>CAXHSG010000366.1:17500-20000 GCA_964019155.1 Osedax fenrisi | reverse complement strand
CCCGTTTTTTGAATATGTTATTTATTTACTTATGAATTTATCTATTCTATATTCGATAGTACTATTGTTATTATAATTTACATTTCGTTATCCTATATAGTTATATACACATCGTATATGTATTCTACTCAGTTTTTTACGCTCTTTCTAAAATGCTATAGTACACTTATACGCATCGAATATTCGATTTTATATTAGCGTATATGTTTTCCCGTTTTTTGAATATGTTATTTATTTACTTATGAATTTATCTATTCTATATTCGATAGTACTATTGTTATTATAATTTACATTTCGTTATCCTATATAGTTATATACACATCGTATATGTATTCTACTCAGTTTTTTACGCTCTTTCTAAAATGCTATAGTACACTTATACGCATCGAATATTCGATTTTATATTAGCGTATATGTTTTCCCGTTTTTTGAATATGTTATTTATTTACTTATGAATTTATCTATTCTATATTCGATAGTACTATTGTTATTATAATTTACATTTCGTTATCCTATATAGTTATATACACATCGTATATGTATTCTACTCAGTTTTTTACGCTCTTTCTAAAATGCTATAGTACACTTATACGCATCGAATATTCGATTTTATATTAGCGTATATGTTTTCCCGTATTTTGAATATGTTATTTATTTACTTATGAATTTATCTATTTTATATTCGATAGTACTATTGTTATTATAATTTACATTTCGTTATCCTATATAGTTATATACACATCGTATATGTATTCTACTCAGTTTTTTACGCTCTTTCTAAAATGCTATAGTACACTTATACGCATCGAATATTCGATTTTATATTAGCGTATATGTTTTCCCGTTTTTTGAATATGTTATTTATTTACTTATGAATTTATCTATTCTATATTCGATAGTACTATTGTTATTATAATTTACATTTCGTTATCCTATATAGTTATATACACATCGTATATGTATTCTACTCAGTTTTTTACGCTCTTTCTAAAATGCTATAGTACACTTATACGCATCGAATATTCGATTTTATATTAGCGTATATGTTTTCCCGTATTTTGAATATGTTATTTATTTACTTATGAATTTATCTATTTTATATTCGATAGTACTATTGTTATTATAATTTACATTTCGTTATCCTATATAGTTATATACACATCGTATATGTATTCTACTCAGTTTTTTACGCTCTTTCTAAAATGCTACAGTACACTTATACGCATCGAATATTCGATTTTATATTAGCGTATATGTTTTATTGATACAGTATAATAAATAATTTTTCTTAACAGAAATTTTATACGCCTAACATAATACCGCATAGAAATAACGTTTCTACTGGTCTTATTATAGTGGGTTATTTATATTTTTAATTTTTAATTTTATTTTCATAGTACTCTTATTGTATTACTTTATATTTCGTTACACTATATTGTTATACAAGTATTATATATGGTTTCTACTTAGTTTTAAACGATCTTTCAATAGAGCTATAGAATACATATGTACGTTAAGTATTCAATTTTATAATACAATATTTCGTTTTAATAAATAAATTTACAGAATATATTATGTGCGTAGAACAAGACCGCAGAGAAATTACGTTTCTCTGGTCTTTTTTGTGTCTGGTTTTGATTTTATCTGTAAATATTTTAAATTAATGGGAATTGAATAAATATATTTTTTTTGTATCCTGTACATGTATTATATTTCATTGTTAATTTAAAATATTGATATAAGTAAATCGAGATAAAAAATTTTTTTTTTAGAAAAATACACAAGTATGTTAAATTACAAAAAAAAGTTAGTTTGTTTAATTTTGAGCATTATTTGAGTATATCGTAAAAAATGGAAAAATTCGAGTAGAGCATTTTACTGGTTGAGGGTAATCCGCACTCAGTCGCCAAGCGATTGAGTAAAGATTGCTGGTCTTTTTCTTATATGGATAGATCACTGGTAAAAAATAGCCTTCGGGATAAGCTCTATTTATTAAAACAATTCTTTTTAGACGTTGACTGTAATTATTTTCGGGTAATTCTGTATTGTCTAACCGCAAACCGTATATATTGGCTCGTTCGTTACGCGACGTGTTTATATTTCTAGATATTTTATTACATCTTGATTTCTTGTACGTACGGCTCGTGTATTCGAGTGTCGGCTGCGCTTAAATTTACGAACGCGGAGATTTTCGCAAGGTTCGCGATCTATTTTTTCGTTTTCAACGATGTTATAGGTTGACGTTGGTCTATAACTATATTTCCGATATAGTTAGATACACTCTTTGCATGATTATATAGTTTTATCGTAATTCTATTTATTCTTATTGCAGTTTTGAGAGTTATCTGGTTGATCCTGCCAGTAGTCATATGCTTGTCTCAAAGATTAAGCCATGCATGTCTAAGTACAAACTTACACAAAGTGAAACCGCGAATGGCTCATTAAATCGGTCACTATTTATTGGATCATATGTCCTACTCGGATAACTGTAGTAATTCTA
>CAXHSG010000366.1:7500-10000 GCA_964019155.1 Osedax fenrisi | reverse complement strand
ACGCTCTTTCTAAAATGCTATAGTACACTTATACGCATCGAATATTCGATTTTATATTAGCGTATATGTTTTCCCGTTTTTTGAATATGTTATTTATTTACTTATGAATTTATCTATTCTATATTCGATAGTACTATTGTTATTATAATTTACATTTCGTTATCCTATATAGTTATATACACATCGTATATGTATTCTACTCAGTTTTTTACGCTCTTTCTAAAATGCTATAGTACACTTATACGCATCGAATATTCGATTTTATATTAGCGTATATGTTTTCCCGTTTTTTGAATATGTTATTTATTTACTTATGAATTTATCTATTCTATATTCGATAGTACTATTGTTATTATAATTTACATTTCGTTATCCTATATAGTTATATACACATCGTATATGTATTCTACTCAGTTTTTTACGCTCTTTCTAAAATGCTATAGTACACTTATACGCATCGAATATTCGATTTTATATTAGCGTATATGTTTTCCCGTTTTTTGAATATGTTATTTATTTACTTATGAATTTATCTATTCTATATTCGATAGTACTATTGTTATTATAATTTACATTTCGTTATCCTATATAGTTATATACACATCGTATATGTATTCTACTCAGTTTTTTACGCTCTTTCTAAAATGCTATAGTACACTTATACGCATCGAATATTCGATTTTATATTAGCGTATATGTTTTCCCGTTTTTTGAATATGTTATTTATTTACTTATGAATTTATCTATTCTATATTCGATAGTACTATTGTTATTATAATTTACATTTCGTTATCCTATATAGTTATATACACATCGTATATGTATTCTACTCAGTTTTTTACGCTCTTTCTAAAATGCTATAGTACACTTATACGCATCGAATATTCGATTTTATATTAGCGTATATGTTTTCCCGTATTTTGAATATGTTATTTATTTACTTATGAATTTATCTATTTTATATTCGATAGTACTATTGTTATTATAATTTACATTTCGTTATCCTATATAGTTATATACACATCGTATATGTATTCTACTCAGTTTTTTACGCTCTTTCTAAAATGCTATAGTACACTTATACGCATCGAATATTCGATTTTATATTAGCGTATATGTTTTCCCGTTTTTTGAATATGTTATTTATTTACTTATGAATTTATCTATTCTATATTCGATAGTACTATTGTTATTATAATTTACATTTCGTTATCCTATATAGTTATATACACATCGTATATGTATTCTACTCAGTTTTTTACGCTCTTTCTAAAATGCTATAGTACACTTATACGCATCGAATATTCGATTTTATATTAGCGTATATGTTTTCCCGTATTTTGAATATGTTATTTATTTACTTATGAATTTATCTATTTTATATTCGATAGTACTATTGTTATTATAATTTACATTTCGTTATCCTATATAGTTATATACACATCGTATATGTATTCTACTCAGTTTTTTACGCTCTTTCTAAAATGCTACAGTACACTTATACGCATCGAATATTCGATTTTATATTAGCGTATATGTTTTATTGATACAGTATAATAAATAATTTTTCTTAACAGAAATTTTATACGCCTAACATAATACCGCATAGAAATAACGTTTCTACTGGTCTTATTATAGTGGGTTATTTATATTTTTAATTTTTAATTTTATTTTCATAGTACTCTTATTGTATTACTTTATATTTCGTTACACTATATTGTTATACAAGTATTATATATGGTTTCTACTTAGTTTTAAACGATCTTTCAATAGAGCTATAGAATACATATGTACGTTAAGTATTCAATTTTATAATACAATATTTCGTTTTAATAAATAAATTTACAGAATATATTATGTGCGTAGAACAAGACCGCAGAGAAATTACGTTTCTCTGGTCTTTTTTGTGTCTGGTTTTGATTTTATCTGTAAATATTTTAAATTAATGGGAATTGAATAAATATATTTTTTTTGTATCCTGTACATGTATTATATTTCATTGTTAATTTAAAATATTGATATAAGTAAATCGAGATAAAAAATTTTTTTTTTAGAAAAATACACAAGTATGTTAAATTACAAAAAAAAGTTAGTTTGTTTAATTTTGAGCATTATTTGAGTATATCGTAAAAAATGGAAAAATTCGAGTAGAGCATTTTACTGGTTGAGGGTAATCCGCACTCAGTCGCCAAGCGATTGAGTAAAGATTGCTGGTCTTTTTCTTATATGGATAGATCACTGGTAAAAAATAGCCTTCGGGATAAGCTCTATTTATTAAAACAATTCTTTTTAGACGTTGACTGTAATTATTTTCGGGTAATTCTGTATTGTCTAACCGCAAACCGTATATATTGGCTCGTTCGTTACGCGACGTGTTTATATTTCTAGATATTTTATTACATCTTGATTTCTTGTACGTACGGCTCGTGTATTCGAGTGTCGGCTGCGCTTAAATTTACGAACGCGGAGATTTTCGCAAGGTTCGCGATCTATTTTTTCG
>CAXHSG010000365.1:20000-22500 GCA_964019155.1 Osedax fenrisi | reverse complement strand
GTATAAAATTTCTGTTAAGAAAAATTATTTATTATACTGTATCAATAAAACATATACGCTAATATAAAATCGAATATTCGATGCGTATAAGTGTACTATAGCATTTTAGAAAGAGTGTAAAAAACTGAGTAGAATACATATACGATGTGTATATAACTATATAGGATAACGAAATGTAAATTATAATAATAATAGTACTATCGAATATAAAATAGATAAATTCATAAGTAAATAAATAACAAATTCAAAAAAACGGGAAAACATATACGCTAATATAAAATCGAATATTCGATGCGTATAAGTGTACTGTAGCATTTTAGAAAGAGCGTAAAAAACTGAGTAGAATACATATACGATGTGTATATAACTATATAGGATAACGAAATGTAAATTATAATAACAATTGTACTATCGAATATAAAATAGATAAATTCATAAGTAAATAAATAACATATTCAAAATACGGGAAAACATATACGCTAATATAAAATCGAATATTCGATGCGTATAAGTGTACTATAGCATTTTAGAAAGAGCGTAAAAAACTGAGTAGAATACATATACGATGTGTATATAACTATATAGGATAACGAAATGTAAATTATAATAACAATAGTACTATCGAATATAAAATAGATAAATTCATAAGTAAATAAATAACATATTCAAAATACGGGAAAACATATACGCTAATATAAAATCGAATATTCGATGCGTATAAGTGTACTATAGCATTTTAGAAAGAGCGTAAAAAACTGAGTAGAATACATATACGATGTGTATATAACTATATAGGATAACGAAATGTAAATTATAATAACAATAGTACTATCGAATATAAAATAGATAAATTCATAAGTAAATAAATAACATATTCAAAATACGGGAAAACATATACGCTAATATAAAATCGAATATTCGATGCGTATAAGTGTACTATAGCATTTTAGAAAGAGCGTAAAAAACTGAGTAGAATACATATACGATGTGTATATAACTATATAGGATAACGAAATGTAAATTATAATAACAATAGTACTATCGAATATAAAATAGATAAATTCATAAGTAAATAAATAACATATTCAAAATACGGGAAAACATATACGCTAATATAAAATCGAATATTCGATGCGTATAAGTGTACTGTAGCATTTTAGAAAGAGTGTAAAAAACTGAGTAGAATACATATACGATGTGTATATAACTATATAGGATAACGAAATGTAAATTATAATAATAATAGTACTATCGAATATAAAATAGATAAATTCATAAGTAAATAAATAACAAATTCAAAAAACGGGAAAACATATACGCTAATATAAAATCGAATATTCGATGCGTATAAGTGTACTGTAGCATTTTAGAAAGAGCGTAAAAAACTGAGTAGAATACATATACGATGTGTATATAACTATATAGGATAACGAAATGTAAATTATAATAACAATAGTACTATCGAATATAAAATAGATAAATTCATAAGTAAATAAATAACATATTCAAAATACGGGAAAACATATACGCTAATATAAAATCGAATATTCGATGCGTATAAGTGTACTATAGCATTTTAGAAAGAGCGTAAAAAACTGAGTAGAATACATATACGATGTGTATATAACTATATAGGGATAACGAAATGTAAATTATAAGAATAAGAGAACTATCGAAAAAAGTATTGTAAACTATATAAATTTCTATAATAGTATAACTATATTCAAATTTAATAACTAGTGGTATAGCGTAGTGGTACAGCTAATGACTCGTAATTAGAAGGTAACGAGTTCAAATCTAGCTGAATATATTTTTTTTAAATTCGTAATTATATATATAATATATTTTATTAATCGCGTCAACTGCGGGGGTAGAAATAAACTACTTAATAGTACAATAACGAAATTATACTCTATCGTTTTCAGAACTAAATATTTTCGAATTCATACTCTACCGTTTTCAGAACTAAATATTTTCGATTCATACTCTACCGTTTTCTATACTAAACCATATTCGAATTCATACTCCTACCGTTTTCTATACTAACCATATTCCGAATTCATACCTACTACCGTTTTCTATACTAACCATATTCGAATTCATACTCTACCGTTTTCTATACTAACCATATTCGAATTCATACTCTACCGTTTTCTATACTAACCATATTCGAATTCATACTCTACCGTTTTCTATACTAACCATATTCGAATTCATACTCTACCGTTTTCTATACTAACCATATTCGAATTCATACTCTACCGTTTTCTATACTAACATATTCGAATTCATACTCTACCGTTTTCTATACTAACCATATTCGAATTCATACTCTACCGTTTTCTATACTAACCATATTTCGAATTCATACTCGTACCGTTTTCTATACTAACCATATTCGAATTCATACTCTGCCGTTTTCCCAGCCATAATTTCGGATACATACTCTGCCGTTTTACAAGCCTGTATTTTTGGAATCATACTCTGCCGTTTTCCCCAG
>CAXHSG010000365.1:10000-15000 GCA_964019155.1 Osedax fenrisi | reverse complement strand
CGCAGCATCGAGACCATATATATCGGAAATATATATTAGCCGTCGACATGGAATTAAGACGATAGAAGACGTGGATATTGTTTATCAAAACCGGGAGAATGATTTGTTCATTCAAACGAATTAATTTCGATAATGATCCTTCCGCAGGTTCACCTACGGAACCTTGTTACGACTTTTACTTCCTCTAAATGGCCAAGTTCGGGGTTCTTCTCGTCTCCAGTGCGACGGTTGCCCGTGCATCTGAGTCGATCCGAACACCTCACTAAACCATTCAATCGGTAGTAGCGACGGGCGGTGTGTACAAAGGGCAGGGACGTAATCAACGCGAGCTTATGACTCGCGCTTACTGGGAATTCCTCGTTCATGGAGAATAGTTACAAGCTCCAATCCCTAGCACGAAAGACGTTTCAACGGGTTACCCGATCCTCTCGGAACAGGATGTACACACGTTGTATCCTTCAGTGTAGCGCGCGTGCGGCCCCGGACATCTAAGGGCATCACAGACCTGTTATTGCTCAATCTCGTGTGACTAAACGCCACTTGTCCCTCTAAGAAGTAGTTTTTCGCGAATCCAGAAAGGATATCGCGTTCTATTTAGTAAGCCAGAGTCTCGTTCGTTATCGGAATTAACCAGACAAATCACTCCACCAACTAAGAACGGCCATGCACCACCATCCAACGAATCGAGAAAGAGCTATCAATCTGTCAATCCTACTGTTGTCCGGACCGGGTGAGTTTTCCCGTGTTGAGTCAAATTAAGCCGCAGGCTCCACTCCTGGTGGTGCCCTTCCGTCAATTCCTTTAAGTTTCAGATTTGCAACCATACTTCCCCCGGAATCCAAAAATTTTGGTTTCCGGAAGCTGCCCGACAGGTCATGGTAGCAACACCATCGGATCGCTGATTGACATCGTTTATGGTCAGAACTACGACGGTATCTGATCGTCTTCGAACCTCTGACTTTCGTTCTTGATTAATGAAAACATTCTTGGCAAATGCTTTCGCTGTAGTACGTCTTACGCGGATCCAAGAATTTCACCTCTAACCGCGTAATACGAATGCCCCCGACTGTCCCTCTTAATCATTACCTCGAGCTCAGAAAACCAGCAAATAGAACCGAGATCCTATTCCATTATTCCATGCGACATTATACAAGCGAGAACGCCTGCCTTAAGCACTCTAATTTTTTCAAAGTAAACATTCCGGCCATCCACAACACCCGATAAAAGGCATCGCAGACAGAACCGGGCAGGTAGACCAGAAGAAGAAAGTACCGACGTGAGCCGGACCACCTCTTCGAAGCCCAGATCCAACTACGAGCTTTTTAACTGCAACAACTTTAATATACGCTATTGGAGCTGGAATTACCGCGGCTGCTGGCACCAGACTTGCCCTCCAATAGGTACTCGTTAAAAGTTTTAAAATGTACTCATTCCAATTACGGAGCATCGTTAGATAGCCCGCATTGTTATTTTTCGTCACTACCTCCCCGAACTAGGAGTGGGTAATTTACGCGCCTGCTGCCTTCCTTGGATGTGGGTAGCCGTTTCTCATGCTCCCTCTCCGGAATCGAACCCTGATTCCCCGCTACCCGTTACGACCATGGTAAGCATATCACTTACCATCGACAGTTGATAGGGCGGACACTTGAAAGATATGTCGCCAGCGCAAGGCTATGCGATCAGCCGAAGGTTATCCAGAGTCACCAAAACAGCATCTTGCGATGTCTGGTTTGATCTAATAAATGCGACCTTCACTCTTACGAGTTCCAGTCTATAAGTTGCACAGTATTAGCTCTAGAATTACTACAGTTATCCGAGTAGGACATATGATCCAATAAATAGTGACCGATTTAATGAGCCATTCGCGGTTTCACTTTGTGTAAGTTTGTACTTAGACATGCATGGCTTAATCTTTGAGACAAGCATATGACTACTGGCAGGATCAACCAGATAACTCTCAAAACTGCAATAAGAATAAATAGAATTACGATAAAACTATATAATCATGCAAAGAGTGTATCTAACTATATCGGAAATATAGTTATAGACCAACGTCAACCTATAACATCGTTGAAAACGAAAAAATAGATCGCGAACCTTGCGAAAATCTCCGCGTTCGTAAATTTAAGCGCAGCCGACACTCGAATACACGAGCCGTACGTACAAGAAATCAAGATGTAATAAAATATCTAGAAATATAAACACGTCGCGTAACGAACGAGCCAATATATACGGTTTGCGGTTAGACAATACAGAATTACCCGAAAATAATTACAGTCAACGTCTAAAAAGAATGTTTTAATAAATAGAGCTTATCCCGAAGGCTATTTTTTACCAGTGATCTATCCATATAAGAAAAAGACCAGCAATCTTTACTCAATCGCTTGGCGACTGAGTGCGGATTACCCTCAACCAGTAAAATGCTCTACTCGAATTTTTCCATTTTTTACGATATACTCAAATAATGCTCAAAATTAAACAAACTAACTTTTTTTTGTAATTTAACATACTTGTGTATTTTTCTAAAAAAAAAATTTTTTATCTCGATTTACTTATATCAATATTTTAAATTAACAATGAAATATAATACATGTACAGGATACAAAAAAAATATATTTATTCAATTCCCATTAATTTAAAATATTTACAGATAAAATCAAAACCAGACACAAAAAAGACCAGAGAAACGTAATTTCTCTGCGGTCTTGTTCTACGCACATAATATATTCTGTAAATTTATTTATTAAAACGAAATATTGTATTATAAAATTGAATACTTAACGTACATATGTATTCTATAGCTCTATTGAAAGATCGTTTAAAACTAAGTAGAAACCATATATAATACTTGTATAACAATATAGTGTAACGAAATATAAAGTAATACAATAAGAGTACTATGAAAATAAAATTAAAAATTAAAAATATAAATAACCCACTATAATAAGACCAGTAGAAACGTTATTTCTATGCGGTATTATGTTAGGCGTATAAAATTTCTGTTAAGAAAAATTATTTATTATACTGTATCAATAAAACATATACGCTAATATAAAATCGAATATTCGATGCGTATAAGTGTACTGTAGCATTTTAGAAAGAGCGTAAAAAACTGAGTAGAATACATATACGATGTGTATATAACTATATAGGATAACGAAATGTAAATTATAATAACAATAGTACTATCGAATATAAAATAGATAAATTCATAAGTAAATAAATAACATATTCAAAATACGGGAAAACATATACGCTAATATAAAATCGAATATTCGATGCGTATAAGTGTACTATAGCATTTTAGAAAGAGCGTAAAAAACTGAGTAGAATACATATACGATGTGTATATAACTATATAGGATAACGAAATGTAAATTATAATAACAATAGTACTATCGAATATAGAATAGATAAATTCATAAGTAAATAAATAACATATTCAAAAAACGGGAAAACATATACGCTAATATAAAATCGAATATTCGATGCGTATAAGTGTACTATAGCATTTTAGAAAGAGCGTAAAAAACTGAGTAGAATACATATACGATGTGTATATAACTATATAGGATAACGAAATGTAAATTATAATAACAATAGTACTATCGAATATAAAATAGATAAATTCATAAGTAAATAAATAACATATTCAAAATACGGGAAAACATATACGCTAATATAAAATCGAATATTCGATGCGTATAAGTGTACTATAGCATTTTAGAAAGAGCGTAAAAAACTGAGTAGAATACATATACGATGTGTATATAACTATATAGGATAACGAAATGTAAATTATAATAACAATAGTACTATCGAATATAGAATAGATAAATTCATAAGTAAATAAATAACATATTCAAAAAACGGGAAAACATATACGCTAATATAAAATCGAATATTCGATGCGTATAAGTGTACTATAGCATTTTAGAAAGAGCGTAAAAAACTGAGTAGAATACATATACGATGTGTATATAACTATATAGGATAACGAAATGTAAATTATAATAACAATAGTACTATCGAATATAGAATAGATAAATTCATAAGTAAATAAATAACATATTCAAAAAACGGGAAAACATATACGCTAATATAAAATCGAATATTCGATGCGTATAAGTGTACTATAGCATTTTAGAAAGAGCGTAAAAAACTGAGTAGAATACATATACGATGTGTATATAACTATATAGGATAACGAAATGTAAATTATAATAACAATAGTACTATCGAATATAGAATAGATAAATTCATAAGTAAATAAATAACATATTCAAAAAACGGGAAAACATATACGCTAATATAAAATCGAATATTCGATGCGTATAAGTGTACTATAGCATTTTAGAAAGAGCGTAAAAAACTGAGTAGAATACATATACGATGTGTATATAACTATATAGGATAACGAAATGTAAATTATAATAACAATAGTACTATCGAATATAGAATAGATAAATTCATAAGTAAATAAATAACATATTCAAAAAACGGGAAAACATATACGCTAATATAAAATCGAATATTCGATGCGTATAAGTGTACTATAGCATTTTAGAAAGAGCGTAAAAAACTGAGTAGAATACATATACGATGTGTATATAACTATATAGGATAACGAAATGTAAATTATAAGAATAAGAGAACTATCGAAAAAATATTGTAAACTATATAAATTTCTATAAATAGTATAATATATTCAAATTTAATAACTAGTGATATAGCGTAGTGGTACAGCTAATGACTCGTAATTAGAAGGTAACGAGTTCAAATCTAGTTGAATATATTTTTTTTAAATTCGTAATTATATATATAATATATTTTATTACTCGCGTCAACTGCGGGGGTAGAAATAAACTACTTAATAGTACAATAACGAAATTATACTCTATCGTTTTCAGAACTAAATATTTTCGAATTCATACTCTACCGTTTTCAGAACTAAATATTTTCGAATTCATACTCTACCGTTTTCAGAACTAAATATTTTC
>CAXHSG010000365.1:0-2500 GCA_964019155.1 Osedax fenrisi | reverse complement strand
AACGAGCCAATATATACGGTTTGCGGTTAGACAATACAGAATTACCCGAAAATAATTACAGTCAACGTCTAAAAAGAATTGTTTTAATAAATAGAGCTTATCCCGAAGGCTATTTTTTACCAGTGATCTATCCATATAAGAAAAAGACCAGCAATCTTTACTCAATCGCTTGGCGACTGAGTGCGGATTACCCTCAACCAGTAAAATGCTCTACTCGAATTTTTCCATTTTTTACGATATACTCAAATAATGCTCAAAATTAAACAAACTAACTTTTTTTTGTAATTTAACATACTTGTGTATTTTTCTAAAAAAAAAATTTTTTTATCTCGATTTACTTATATCAATATTTTAAATTAACAATGAAATATAATACATGTACAGGATACAAAAAAAATATATTTATTCAATTCCCATTAATTTAAAATATTTACAGATAAAATCAAAACCAGACACAAAAAAGACCAGAGAACGTAATTTCTCTGCGGTCTTGTTCTACGCACATAATATATTCTGTAAATTTATTTATTAAAACGAAATATTGTATTATAAAATTGAATACTTAACGTACATATGTATTCTATAGCTCTATTGAAAGATCGTTTAAAACTAAGTAGAAACCATATATAATACTTGTATAACAATATAGTGTAACGAAATATAAAGTAATACAATAAGAGTACTATGAAAATAAAATTAAAATTAAAAATATAAATAACCCACTATAATAAGACCAGTAGAAACGTTATTTCTATGCGGTATTATGTTAGGCGTATAAAATTTCTGTTAAGAAAAATTATTTATTATACTGTATCAATAAAACATATACGCTAATATAAAATCGAATATTCGATGCGTATAAGTGTACTGTAGCATTTTTAGAAAGAGCGTAAAAAACTGAGTAGAATACATATACGATGTGTATATAACTATATAGGATAACGAAATGTAAATTATAATAACAATAGTACTATCGAATATAAAATAGATAAATTCATAAGTAAATAAATAACATATTCAAAATACGGGAAAACATATACGCTAATATAAAATCGAATATTCGATGCGTATAAGTGTACTATAGCATTTTAGAAAGAGCGTAAAAAACTGAGTAGAATACATATACGATGTGTATATAACTATATAGGATAACGAAATGTAAATTATAATAACAATAGTACTATCGAATATAGAATAGATAAATTCATAAGTAAATAAATAACATATTCAAAAAACGGGGAAAACATATACGCCTAATATAAAATCGAATATTCGATGCGTATAGTGTACTATAGCATTTTAGAAAGAGCGTAAAAAACTGAGTAGAATACATATACGATGTGTATATAACTATATAGGATAACGAAATGTAAATTATAATAACAATAGTACTATCGAATATAAAATAGATAAATTCATAAGTAAATAAATAACATATTCAAAATACGGGAAAACAATATACGCTAATATAAAATCGAATATTCGATGCGTATAAGTGTACTATAGCATTTAGAAAGAGCGTAAAAAACTGAGTAGAATACATATACGATGTGTATATAACTATATAGGATAACGAAATGTAAATTATAATAACAATAGTACTATCGAATATAGAATAGATAAATTCATAAGTAAATAAATAACATATTCAAAAAACGGGAAAACATATACGCTAATATAAAATCGAATATTCGATGCGTATAAGTGTACTATAGCATTTTAGAAAGAGCGTAAAAAACTGAGTAGAATACATATACGATGTGTATATAACTATATAGGATAACGAAATGTAATTATAATAACAATAGTACTATCGAATATAGAATAGATAAATTCATAAGTAAAATAAATAACATATTCAAAAAACGGGAAAACATATACGCTAATATAAAATCGAATATTCGATGCGTATAAGTGTACTATAGCATTTTAGAAAGAGCGTAAAAAACTGAGTAGAATACATATACGATGTGTATATACTATATAGGATAACGAAATGTAAATTATAAGAATAAGAGAACTATCGAAAAAAATATTGTAAACTATATAAATTTCTATAAATAGTATAATATATTCAAATTTAATAACTAGTGATATAGCGTAGTGGTACAGCTAATGACTCGTAATTAGAAGGTAACGAGTTCAAATCTAGTTGAATATATTTTTTTTAAATTCGTAATTATATATATAATATATTTTATTACTCGCGTCAAACTGCGGGGGTAGAAATAAACTACTTAATAGTACAATAACGAAATTATACTCTATCGTTTTCAGAACTAAATATTTTCGAATTCATACTCTACCGTTTTCAGAACTAAATATTTTCGAATTCATACTCTACCGTTTTCCAGAACTAAATATTTCGAATTCATACTCTACCGTTTTCAGAACTAAATATTTTCGAATTCATACTCTACCGTTTTCTAATACTAACCATATTCGAATTCATACTCTAACCGTTTTCTATACTAACCATATTCGAATTCATACTCTGCCG
>CAXHSG010000363.1:25000-26343 GCA_964019155.1 Osedax fenrisi | reverse complement strand
GGCAGAGTATGTATCCGAAATTATGGCTGGGAAAACGGCAGAGTATGATTCCAAAAATACAGGCTTGTAAAACGGCAGAGTATGTATCCGAAATTATGGCTGGGAAAACGGCAGAGTATGATTCCAAAAATACAGGCTGGTAAAACGGCAGAGTATGTATCCGAAATTATGGCTGGGAAAACGGCAGAGTATGATTCCAAAAATACAGGCTTGTAAAACGGCAGAGTATGTATCCGAAATTATGGCTGGGAAAACGGCAGAGTATGATTCCAAAAATACAGGCTTGTAAAACGGCAGAGTATGTATCCGAAATTATGGCTGGGAAAACGGCAGAGTATGAATTCGAATATGGTTAGTATAGAAAACGGCAGAGTATGAATTCGAATATGGTTAGTATAGAAAACGGTAGAGTATGAATTCGAATATGGTTAGTATAGAAAACGGTAGAGTATGAATTCGAAAATATTTAGTTCTGAAAACGGTAGAGTATGAATTCGAAAATATTTAGTTCTGAAAACGGTAGAGTATGAATTCGAAAATATTTAGTTCTGAAAACGGTAGAGTATGAATTCGAAAATATTTAGTTCTGAAAACGATAGAGTATAATTTCGTTATTGTACTATTAAGTAGTTTATTTCTACCCCCGCAGTTGACGCGAGTAATAAAATATATTATATATATAATTACGAATTTAAAAAAAATATATTCAACTAGATTTGAACTCGTTACCTTCTAATTACGAGTCATTAGCTGTACCACTACGCTATATCACTAGTTATTAAATTTGAATATATTATACTATTTATAGAAATTTATATAGTTTACAATATTTTTTCGATAGTTCTCTTATTCTTATAATTTACATTTCGTTATCCTATATAGTTATATACACATCGTATATGTATTCTACTCAGTTTTTTACGCTCTTTCTAAAATGCTATAGTACACTTATACGCATCGAATATTCGATTTTATATTAGCGTATATGTTTTCCCGTTTTTTGAATATGTTATTTATTTACTTATGAATTTATCTATTCTATATTCGATAGTACTATTGTTATTATAATTTACATTTCGTTATCCTATATAGTTATATACACATCGTATATGTATTCTACTCAGTTTTTTACGCTCTTTCTAAAATGCTATAGTACACTTATACGCATCGAATATTCGATTTTATATTAGCGTATATGTTTTCCCGTTTTTTGAATATGTTATTTATTTACTTATGAATTTATCTATTCTATATTCGATAGTACTATTGTTATTATAATTTACATTTCGTTATCCTATATAGTTATATACACATCGTATATGTATTCTACTCAGTTTTTTACG
>CAXHSG010000363.1:12500-15000 GCA_964019155.1 Osedax fenrisi | reverse complement strand
ATTATAATTTACATTTCGTTATCCTATATAGTTATATACACATCGTATATGTATTCTACTCAGTTTTTTACGCTCTTTCTAAAATGCTATAGTACACTTATACGCATCGAATATTCGATTTTATATTAGCGTATATGTTTTCCCGTTTTTTGAATATGTTATTTATTTACTTATGAATTTATCTATTCTATATTCGATAGTACTATTGTTATTATAATTTACATTTCGTTATCCTATATAGTTATATACACATCGTATATGTATTCTACTCAGTTTTTTACGCTCTTTCTAAAATGCTATAGTACACTTATACGCATCGAATATTCGATTTTATATTAGCGTATATGTTTTCCCGTTTTTTGAATATGTTATTTATTTACTTATGAATTTATCTATTCTATATTCGATAGTACTATTGTTATTATAATTTACATTTCGTTATCCTATATAGTTATATACACATCGTATATGTATTCTACTCAGTTTTTTACGCTCTTTCTAAAATGCTATAGTACACTTATACGCATCGAATATTCGATTTTATATTAGCGTATATGTTTTCCCGTTTTTTGAATATGTTATTTATTTACTTATGAATTTATCTATTCTATATTCGATAGTACTATTGTTATTATAATTTACATTTCGTTATCCTATATAGTTATATACACATCGTATATGTATTCTACTCAGTTTTTTACGCTCTTTCTAAAATGCTATAGTACACTTATACGCATCGAATATTCGATTTTATATTAGCGTATATGTTTTCCCGTATTTTGAATATGTTATTTATTTACTTATGAATTTATCTATTTTATATTCGATAGTACTATTGTTATTATAATTTACATTTCGTTATCCTATATAGTTATATACACATCGTATATGTATTCTACTCAGTTTTTTACGCTCTTTCTAAAATGCTATAGTACACTTATACGCATCGAATATTCGATTTTATATTAGCGTATATGTTTTCCCGTTTTTTGAATATGTTATTTATTTACTTATGAATTTATCTATTCTATATTCGATAGTACTATTGTTATTATAATTTACATTTCGTTATCCTATATAGTTATATACACATCGTATATGTATTCTACTCAGTTTTTTACGCTCTTTCTAAAATGCTATAGTACACTTATACGCATCGAATATTCGATTTTATATTAGCGTATATGTTTTCCCGTATTTTGAATATGTTATTTATTTACTTATGAATTTATCTATTTTATATTCGATAGTACTATTGTTATTATAATTTACATTTCGTTATCCTATATAGTTATATACACATCGTATATGTATTCTACTCAGTTTTTTACGCTCTTTCTAAAATGCTACAGTACACTTATACGCATCGAATATTCGATTTTATATTAGCGTATATGTTTTATTGATACAGTATAATAAATAATTTTTCTTAACAGAAATTTTATACGCCTAACATAATACCGCATAGAAATAACGTTTCTACTGGTCTTATTATAGTGGGTTATTTATATTTTTAATTTTTAATTTTATTTTCATAGTACTCTTATTGTATTACTTTATATTTCGTTACACTATATTGTTATACAAGTATTATATATGGTTTCTACTTAGTTTTAAACGATCTTTCAATAGAGCTATAGAATACATATGTACGTTAAGTATTCAATTTTATAATACAATATTTCGTTTTAATAAATAAATTTACAGAATATATTATGTGCGTAGAACAAGACCGCAGAGAAATTACGTTTCTCTGGTCTTTTTTGTGTCTGGTTTTGATTTTATCTGTAAATATTTTAAATTAATGGGAATTGAATAAATATATTTTTTTTGTATCCTGTACATGTATTATATTTCATTGTTAATTTAAAATATTGATATAAGTAAATCGAGATAAAAAATTTTTTTTTTAGAAAAATACACAAGTATGTTAAATTACAAAAAAAAGTTAGTTTGTTTAATTTTGAGCATTATTTGAGTATATCGTAAAAAATGGAAAAATTCGAGTAGAGCATTTTACTGGTTGAGGGTAATCCGCACTCAGTCGCCAAGCGATTGAGTAAAGATTGCTGGTCTTTTTCTTATATGGATAGATCACTGGTAAAAAATAGCCTTCGGGATAAGCTCTATTTATTAAAACAATTCTTTTTAGACGTTGACTGTAATTATTTTCGGGTAATTCTGTATTGTCTAACCGCAAACCGTATATATTGGCTCGTTCGTTACGCGACGTGTTTATATTTCTAGATATTTTATTACATCTTGATTTCTTGTACGTATGGCTCGTGTATTCGAGTGTCGGCTGCGCTTAAATTTACGAACGCGGAGATTTTCGCAAGGTTCGCGATCTATTTTTTCGTTTTCAACGATGTTATAGGTTGACGTTGGTCTATAACTATATTTCCGATATAGTTAGATACACTCTTTGCATGATTATATAGTTTTATCGTAATTCTATTTATTCTTATTGCAGTTTTGAGAGTTATCTGGTTGATCCTGC
>CAXHSG010000363.1:2500-5000 GCA_964019155.1 Osedax fenrisi | reverse complement strand
TAAATTTGAATATATTATACTATTTATAGAAATTTATATAGTTTACAATATTTTTTCGATAGTTCTCTTATTCTTATAATTTACATTTCGTTATCCTATATAGTTATATACACATCGTATATGTATTCTACTCAGTTTTTTACGCTCTTTCTAAAATGCTATAGTACACTTATACGCATCGAATATTCGATTTTATATTAGCGTATATGTTTTCCCGTTTTTTGAATATGTTATTTATTTACTTATGAATTTATCTATTCTATATTCGATAGTACTATTGTTATTATAATTTACATTTCGTTATCCTATATAGTTATATACACATCGTATATGTATTCTACTCAGTTTTTTACGCTCTTTCTAAAATGCTATAGTACACTTATACGCATCGAATATTCGATTTTATATTAGCGTATATGTTTTCCCGTTTTTTGAATATGTTATTTATTTACTTATGAATTTATCTATTCTATATTCGATAGTACTATTGTTATTATAATTTACATTTCGTTATCCTATATAGTTATATACACATCGTATATGTATTCTACTCAGTTTTTTACGCTCTTTCTAAAATGCTATAGTACACTTATACGCATCGAATATTCGATTTTATATTAGCGTATATGTTTTCCCGTTTTTTGAATATGTTATTTATTTACTTATGAATTTATCTATTCTATATTCGATAGTACTATTGTTATTATAATTTACATTTCGTTATCCTATATAGTTATATACACATCGTATATGTATTCTACTCAGTTTTTTACGCTCTTTCTAAAATGCTATAGTACACTTATACGCATCGAATATTCGATTTTATATTAGCGTATATGTTTTCCCGTTTTTTGAATATGTTATTTATTTACTTATGAATTTATCTATTCTATATTCGATAGTACTATTGTTATTATAATTTACATTTCGTTATCCTATATAGTTATATACACATCGTATATGTATTCTACTCAGTTTTTTACGCTCTTTCTAAAATGCTATAGTACACTTATACGCATCGAATATTCGATTTTATATTAGCGTATATGTTTTCCCGTATTTTGAATATGTTATTTATTTACTTATGAATTTATCTATTTTATATTCGATAGTACTATTGTTATTATAATTTACATTTCGTTATCCTATATAGTTATATACACATCGTATATGTATTCTACTCAGTTTTTTACGCTCTTTCTAAAATGCTATAGTACACTTATACGCATCGAATATTCGATTTTATATTAGCGTATATGTTTTCCCGTTTTTTGAATATGTTATTTATTTACTTATGAATTTATCTATTCTATATTCGATAGTACTATTGTTATTATAATTTACATTTCGTTATCCTATATAGTTATATACACATCGTATATGTATTCTACTCAGTTTTTTACGCTCTTTCTAAAATGCTATAGTACACTTATACGCATCGAATATTCGATTTTATATTAGCGTATATGTTTTCCCCGTATTTTGAATATGTTATTTATTTACTTATGAATTTATCTATTTTATATTCGATAGTACTATTGTTATTATAATTTACATTTCGTTATCCTATATAGTTATATACACATCGTATATGTATTCTACTCAGTTTTTTACGCTCTTTCTAAAATGCTACAGTACACTTATACGCATCGAATATTCGATTTTATATTAGCGTATATGTTTTATTGATACAGTATAATAAATAATTTTTCTTAACAGAAATTTTATACGCCTAACATAATACCGCATAGAAATAACGTTTCTACTGGTCTTATTATAGTGGGTTATTTATATTTTTAATTTTTAATTTTATTTTCATAGTACTCTTATTGTATTACTTTATATTTCGTTACACTATATTGTTATACAAGTATTATATATGGTTTCTACTTAGTTTTAAACGATCTTTCAATAGAGCTATAGAATACATATGTACGTTAAGTATTCAATTTTATAATACAATATTTCGTTTTAATAAATAAATTTACAGAATATATTATGTGCGTAGAACAAGACCGCAGAGAAATTACGTTTCTCTGGTCTTTTTTGTGTCTGGTTTTGATTTTATCTGTAAATATTTTAAATTAATGGGAATTGAATAAATATATTTTTTTTGTATCCTGTACATGTATTATATTTCATTGTTAATTTAAAATATTGATATAAGTAAATCGAGATAAAAAATTTTTTTTTTAGAAAAATACACAAGTATGTTAAATTACAAAAAAAAGTTAGTTTGTTTAATTTTGAGCATTATTTGAGTATATCGTAAAAAATGGAAAAATTCGAGTAGAGCATTTTACTGGTTGAGGGTAATCCGCACTCAGTCGCCAAGCGATTGAGTAAAGATTGCTGGTCTTTTTCTTATATGGATAGATCACTGGTAAAAAATAGCCTTCGGGATAAGCTCTATTTATTAAAACAATTCTTTTTAGACGTTGACTGTAATTATTTTCGGGTAATTCTGTATTGTCTAACCGCAAACCGTATATATTGGCTC
>CAXHSG010000362.1:27500-30000 GCA_964019155.1 Osedax fenrisi | reverse complement strand
ATATGTTTTCCCGTTTTTTGAATATGTTATTTATTTACTTATGAATTTATCTATTCTATATTCGATAGTACTATTGTTATTATAATTTACATTTCGTTATCCTATATAGTTATATACACATCGTATATGTATTCTACTCAGTTTTTTACGCTCTTTCTAAAATGCTATAGTACACTTATACGCATCGAATATTCGATTTTATATTAGCGTATATGTTTTCCCGTTTTTTGAATATGTTATTTATTTACTTATGAATTTATCTATTCTATATTCGATAGTACTATTGTTATTATAATTTACATTTCGTTATCCTATATAGTTATATACACATCGTATATGTATTCTACTCAGTTTTTTACGCTCTTTCTAAAATGCTATAGTACACTTATACGCATCGAATATTCGATTTTATATTAGCGTATATGTTTTCCCGTTTTTTGAATATGTTATTTATTTACTTATGAATTTATCTATTCTATATTCGATAGTACTATTGTTATTATAATTTACATTTCGTTATCCTATATAGTTATATACACATCGTATATGTATTCTACTCAGTTTTTTACGCTCTTTCTAAAATGCTATAGTACACTTATACGCATCGAATATTCGATTTTATATTAGCGTATATGTTTTCCCGTATTTTGAATATGTTATTTATTTACTTATGAATTTATCTATTTTATATTCGATAGTACTATTGTTATTATAATTTACATTTCGTTATCCTATATAGTTATATACACATCGTATATGTATTCTACTCAGTTTTTTACGCTCTTTCTAAAATGCTATAGTACACTTATACGCATCGAATATTCGATTTTATATTAGCGTATATGTTTTCCCGTTTTTTGAATATGTTATTTATTTACTTATGAATTTATCTATTCTATATTCGATAGTACTATTGTTATTATAATTTACATTTCGTTATCCTATATAGTTATATACACATCGTATATGTATTCTACTCAGTTTTTTACGCTCTTTCTAAAATGCTATAGTACACTTATACGCATCGAATATTCGATTTTATATTAGCGTATATGTTTTCCCGTATTTTGAATATGTTATTTATTTACTTATGAATTTATCTATTTTATATTCGATAGTACTATTGTTATTATAATTTACATTTCGTTATCCTATATAGTTATATACACATCGTATATGTATTCTACTCAGTTTTTTACGCTCTTTCTAAAATGCTACAGTACACTTATACGCATCGAATATTCGATTTTATATTAGCGTATATGTTTTATTGATACAGTATAATAAATAATTTTTCTTAACAGAAATTTTATACGCCTAACATAATACCGCATAGAAATAACGTTTCTACTGGTCTTATTATAGTGGGTTATTTATATTTTTAATTTTTAATTTTATTTTCATAGTACTCTTATTGTATTACTTTATATTTCGTTACACTATATTGTTATACAAGTATTATATATGGTTTCTACTTAGTTTTAAACGATCTTTCAATAGAGCTATAGAATACATATGTACGTTAAGTATTCAATTTTATAATACAATATTTCGTTTTAATAAATAAATTTACAGAATATATTATGTGCGTAGAACAAGACCGCAGAGAAATTACGTTTCTCTGGTCTTTTTTGTGTCTGGTTTTGATTTTATCTGTAAATATTTTAAATTAATGGGAATTGAATAAATATATTTTTTTTGTATCCTGTACATGTATTATATTTCATTGTTAATTTAAAATATTGATATAAGTAAATCGAGATAAAAAATTTTTTTTTTAGAAAAATACACAAGTATGTTAAATTACAAAAAAAAGTTAGTTTGTTTAATTTTGAGCATTATTTGAGTATATCGTAAAAAATGGAAAAATTCGAGTAGAGCATTTTACTGGTTGAGGGTAATCCGCACTCAGTCGCCAAGCGATTGAGTAAAGATTGCTGGTCTTTTTCTTATATGGATAGATCACTGGTAAAAAATAGCCTTCGGGATAAGCTCTATTTATTAAAACAATTCTTTTTAGACGTTGACTGTAATTATTTTCGGGTAATTCTGTATTGTCTAACCGCAAACCGTATATATTGGCTCGTTCGTTACGCGACGTGTTTATATTTCTAGATATTTTATTACATCTTGATTTCTTGTACGTACGGCTCGTGTATTCGAGTGTCGGCTGCGCTTAAATTTACGAACGCGGAGATTTTCGCAAGGTTCGCGATCTATTTTTTCGTTTTCAACGATGTTATAGGTTGACGTTGGTCTATAACTATATTTCCGATATAGTTAGATACACTCTTTGCATGATTATATAGTTTTATCGTAATTCTATTTATTCTTATTGCAGTTTTGAGAGTTATCTGGTTGATCCTGCCAGTAGTCATATGCTTGTCTCAAAGATTAAGCCATGCATGTCTAAGTACAAACTTACACAAAGTGAAACCGCGAATGGCTCATTAAATCGGTCACTATTTATTGGATCATATGTCCTACTCGGATAACTGTA
>CAXHSG010000362.1:17500-20000 GCA_964019155.1 Osedax fenrisi | reverse complement strand
CAGTTTTTTACGCTCTTTCTAAAATGCTATAGTACACTTATACGCATCGAATATTCGATTTTATATTAGCGTATATGTTTTCCCGTTTTTTGAATATGTTATTTATTTACTTATGAATTTATCTATTCTATATTCGATAGTACTATTGTTATTATAATTTACATTTCGTTATCCTATATAGTTATATACACATCGTATATGTATTCTACTCAGTTTTTTACGCTCTTTCTAAAATGCTATAGTACACTTATACGCATCGAATATTCGATTTTATATTAGCGTATATGTTTTCCCGTTTTTTGAATATGTTATTTATTTACTTATGAATTTATCTATTCTATATTCGATAGTACTATTGTTATTATAATTTACATTTCGTTATCCTATATAGTTATATACACATCGTATATGTATTCTACTCAGTTTTTTACGCTCTTTCTAAAATGCTATAGTACACTTATACGCATCGAATATTCGATTTTATATTAGCGTATATGTTTTCCCGTTTTTTGAATATGTTATTTATTTACTTATGAATTTATCTATTCTATATTCGATAGTACTATTGTTATTATAATTTACATTTCGTTATCCTATATAGTTATATACACATCGTATATGTATTCTACTCAGTTTTTTACGCTCTTTCTAAAATGCTATAGTACACTTATACGCATCGAATATTCGATTTTATATTAGCGTATATGTTTTCCCGTTTTTTGAATATGTTATTTATTTACTTATGAATTTATCTATTCTATATTCGATAGTACTATTGTTATTATAATTTACATTTCGTTATCCTATATAGTTATATACACATCGTATATGTATTCTACTCAGTTTTTTACGCTCTTTCTAAAATGCTATAGTACACTTATACGCATCGAATATTCGATTTTATATTAGCGTATATGTTTTCCCGTATTTTGAATATGTTATTTATTTACTTATGAATTTATCTATTTTATATTCGATAGTACTATTGTTATTATAATTTACATTTCGTTATCCTATATAGTTATATACGACATCGTATATGTATTCTACTCAGTTTTTTACGCTCTTTCTAAAATGCTATAGTACACTTATACGCATCGAATATTCGATTTTATATTAGCGTATATGTTTTCCCGTTTTTTGAATATGTTATTTATTTACTTATGAATTTATCTATTCTATATTCGATAGTACTATTGTTATTATAATTTACATTTCGTTATCCTATATAGTTATATACACATCGTATATGTATTCTACTCAGTTTTTTACGCTCTTTCTAAAATGCTATAGTACACTTATACGCATCGAATATTCGATTTTATATTAGCGTATATGTTTTCCCGTATTTTGAATATGTTATTTATTTACTTATGAATTTATCTATTTTATATTCGATAGTACTATTGTTATTATAATTTACATTTCGTTATCCTATATAGTTATATACACATCGTATATGTATTCTACTCAGTTTTTTACGCTCTTTCTAAAATGCTACAGTACACTTATACGCATCGAATATTCGATTTTATATTAGCGTATATGTTTTATTGATACAGTATAATAAATAATTTTTCTTAACAGAAATTTTATACGCCTAACATAATACCGCATAGAAATAACGTTTCTACTGGTCTTATTATAGTGGGTTATTTATATTTTTAATTTTTAATTTTATTTTCATAGTACTCTTATTGTATTACTTTATATTTCGTTACACTATATTGTTATACAAGTATTATATATGGTTTCTACTTAGTTTTAAACGATCTTTCAATAGAGCTATAGAATACATATGTACGTTAAGTATTCAATTTTATAATACAATATTTCGTTTTAATAAATAAATTTACAGAATATATTATGTGCGTAGAACAAGACCGCAGAGAAATTACGTTTCTCTGGTCTTTTTTGTGTCTGGTTTTGATTTTATCTGTAAATATTTTAAATTAATGGGAATTGAATAAATATATTTTTTTTGTATCCTGTACATGTATTATATTTCATTGTTAATTTAAAATATTGATATAAGTAAATCGAGATAAAAAATTTTTTTTTTAGAAAAATACACAAGTATGTTAAATTACAAAAAAAAGTTAGTTTGTTTAATTTTGAGCATTATTTGAGTATATCGTAAAAAATGGAAAAATTCGAGTAGAGCATTTTACTGGTTGAGGGTAATCCGCACTCAGTCGCCAAGCGATTGAGTAAAGATTGCTGGTCTTTTTCTTATATGGATAGATCACTGGTAAAAAATAGCCTTCGGGATAAGCTCTATTTATTAAAACAATTCTTTTTAGACGTTGACTGTAATTATTTTCGGGTAATTCTGTATTGTCTAACCGCAAACCGTATATATTGGCTCGTTCGTTACGCGACGTGTTTATATTTCTAGATATTTTATTACATCTTGATTTCTTGTACGTACGGCTCGTGTATTCGAGTGTCGGCTGCGCTTAAATTTACGAACGCGGAGATTTTCGCAAGGTTCGCGATC
>CAXHSG010000362.1:7500-10000 GCA_964019155.1 Osedax fenrisi | reverse complement strand
TTTATTTCTACCCCCGCAGTTGACGCGAGTAATAAAATATATTATATATATAATTACGAATTTAAAAAAAATATATTCAACTAGATTTGAACTCGTTACCTTCTAATTACGAGTCATTAGCTGTACCACTACGCTATATCACTAGTTATTAAATTTGAATATATTATACTATTTATAGAAATTTATATAGTTTACAATATTTTTTCGATAGTTCTCTTATTCTTATAATTTACATTTCGTTATCCTATATAGTTATATACACATCGTATATGTATTCTACTCAGTTTTTTACGCTCTTTCTAAAATGCTATAGTACACTTATACGCATCGAATATTCGATTTTATATTAGCGTATATGTTTTCCCGTTTTTTGAATATGTTATTTATTTACTTATGAATTTATCTATTCTATATTCGATAGTACTATTGTTATTATAATTTACATTTCGTTATCCTATATAGTTATATACACATCGTATATGTATTCTACTCAGTTTTTTACGCTCTTTCTAAAATGCTATAGTACACTTATACGCATCGAATATTCGATTTTATATTAGCGTATATGTTTTCCCGTTTTTTGAATATGTTATTTATTTACTTATGAATTTATCTATTCTATATTCGATAGTACTATTGTTATTATAATTTACATTTCGTTATCCTATATAGTTATATACACATCGTATATGTATTCTACTCAGTTTTTTACGCTCTTTCTAAAATGCTATAGTACACTTATACGCATCGAATATTCGATTTTATATTAGCGTATATGTTTTCCCGTTTTTTGAATATGTTATTTATTTACTTATGAATTTATCTATTCTATATTCGATAGTACTATTGTTATTATAATTTACATTTCGTTATCCTATATAGTTATATACACATCGTATATGTATTCTACTCAGTTTTTTACGCTCTTTCTAAAATGCTATAGTACACTTATACGCATCGAATATTCGATTTTATATTAGCGTATATGTTTTCCCGTTTTTTGAATATGTTATTTATTTACTTATGAATTTATCTATTCTATATTCGATAGTACTATTGTTATTATAATTTACATTTCGTTATCCTATATAGTTATATACACATCGTATATGTATTCTACTCAGTTTTTTACGCTCTTTCTAAAATGCTATAGTACACTTATACGCATCGAATATTCGATTTTATATTAGCGTATATGTTTTCCCGTATTTTGAATATGTTATTTATTTACTTATGAATTTATCTATTTTATATTCGATAGTACTATTGTTATTATAATTTACATTTCGTTATCCTATATAGTTATATACACATCGTATATGTATTCTACTCAGTTTTTTACGCTCTTTCTAAAATGCTATAGTACACTTATACGCATCGAATATTCGATTTTATATTAGCGTATATGTTTTCCCGTTTTTTGAATATGTTATTTATTTACTTATGAATTTATCTATTCTATATTCGATAGTACTATTGTTATTATAATTTACATTTCGTTATCCTATATAGTTATATACACATCGTATATGTATTCTACTCAGTTTTTTACGCTCTTTCTAAAATGCTATAGTACACTTATACGCATCGAATATTCGATTTTATATTAGCGTATATGTTTTCCCGTATTTTGAATATGTTATTTATTTACTTATGAATTTATCTATTTTATATTCGATAGTACTATTGTTATTATAATTTACATTTCGTTATCCTATATAGTTATATACACATCGTATATGTATTCTACTCAGTTTTTTACGCTCTTTCTAAAATGCTACAGTACACTTATACGCATCGAATATTCGATTTTATATTAGCGTATATGTTTTATTGATACAGTATAATAAATAATTTTTCTTAACAGAAATTTTATACGCCTAACATAATACCGCATAGAAATAACGTTTCTACTGGTCTTATTATAGTGGGTTATTTATATTTTTAATTTTTAATTTTATTTTCATAGTACTCTTATTGTATTACTTTATATTTCGTTACACTATATTGTTATACAAGTATTATATATGGTTTCTACTTAGTTTTAAACGATCTTTCAATAGAGCTATAGAATACATATGTACGTTAAGTATTCAATTTTATAATACAATATTTCGTTTTAATAAATAAATTTACAGAATATATTATGTGCGTAGAACAAGACCGCAGAGAAATTACGTTTCTCTGGTCTTTTTTGTGTCTGGTTTTGATTTTATCTGTAAATATTTTAAATTAATGGGAATTGAATAAATATATTTTTTTTGTATCCTGTACATGTATTATATTTCATTGTTAATTTAAAATATTGATATAAGTAAATCGAGATAAAAAATTTTTTTTTTAGAAAAATACACAAGTATGTTAAATTACAAAAAAAAGTTAGTTTGTTTAATTTTGAGCATTATTTGAGTATATCGTAAAAAATGGAAAAATTCGAGTAGAGCATTTTACTGGTTGAGGGTAATCCGCACTCAGTCGCCAAGCGATTGAGTAAAGATTG
>CAXHSG010000361.1:15000-17500 GCA_964019155.1 Osedax fenrisi | reverse complement strand
CATGGCTTAATCTTTGAGACAAGCATATGACTACTGGCAGGATCAACCAGATAACTCTCAAAACTGCAATAAGAATAAATAGAATTACGATAAAACTATATAATCATGCAAAGAGTGTATCTAACTATATCGGAAATATAGTTATAGACCAACGTCAACCTATAACATCGTTGAAAACGAAAAAATAGATCGCGAACCTTGCGAAAATCTCCGCGTTCGTAAATTTAAGCGCAGCCGACACTCGAATACACGAGCCGTACGTACAAGAAATCAAGATGTAATAAAATATCTAGAAATATAAACACGTCGCGTAACGAACGAGCCAATATATACGGTTTGCGGTTAGACAATACAGAATTACCCGAAAATAATTACAGTCAACGTCTAAAAAGAATTGTTTTAATAAATAGAGCTTATCCCGAAGGCTATTTTTTACCAGTGATCTATCCATATAAGAAAAAGACCAGCAATCTTTACTCAATCGCTTGGCGACTGAGTGCGGATTACCCTCAACCAGTAAAATGCTCTACTCGAATTTTTCCATTTTTTACGATATACTCAAATAATGCTCAAAATTAAACAAACTAACTTTTTTTTGTAATTTAACATACTTGTGTATTTTTCTAAAAAAAAAATTTTTTATCTCGATTTACTTATATCAATATTTTAAATTAACAATGAAATATAATACATGTACAGGATACAAAAAAAATATATTTATTCAATTCCCATTAATTTAAAATATTTACAGATAAAATCAAAACCAGACACAAAAAAGACCAGAGAAACGTAATTTCTCTGCGGTCTTGTTCTACGCACATAATATATTCTGTAAATTTATTTATTAAAACGAAATATTGTATTATAAAATTGAATACTTAACGTACATATGTATTCTATAGCTCTATTGAAAGATCGTTTAAAACTAAGTAGAAACCATATATAATACTTGTATAACAATATAGTGTAACGAAATATAAAGTAATACAATAAGAGTACTATGAAAATAAAATTAAAAATTAAAAATATAAATAACCCACTATAATAAGACCAGTAGAAACGTTATTTCTATGCGGTATTATGTTAGGCGTATAAAATTTCTGTTAAGAAAAATTATTTATTATACTGTATCAATAAAACATATACGCTAATATAAAATCGAATATTCGATGCGTATAAGTGTACTGTAGCATTTTAGAAAGAGCGTAAAAAACTGAGTAGAATACATATACGATGTGTATATAACTATATAGGATAACGAAATGTAAATTATAATAACAATAGTACTATCGAATATAAAATAGATAAATTCATAAGTAAATAAATAACATATTCAAAATACGGGAAAACATATACGCTAATATAAAATCGAATATTCGATGCGTATAAGTGTACTATAGCATTTTAGAAAGAGCGTAAAAAACTGAGTAGAATACATATACGATGTGTATATAACTATATAGGATAACGAAATGTAAATTATAATAACAATAGTACTATCGAATATAGAATAGATAAATTCATAAGTAAATAAATAACATATTCAAAAAACGGGAAAACATATACGCTAATATAAAATCGAATATTCGATGCGTATAAGTGTACTATAGCATTTTAGAAAGAGCGTAAAAAACTGAGTAGAATACATATACGATGTGTATATAACTATATAGGATAACGAAATGTAAATTATAATAACAATAGTACTATCGAATATAAAATAGATAAATTCATAAGTAAATAAATAACATATTCAAAATACGGGAAAACATATACGCTAATATAAAATCGAATATTCGATGCGTATAAGTGTACTATAGCATTTTAGAAAGAGCGTAAAAAACTGAGTAGAATACATATACGATGTGTATATAACTATATAGGATAACGAAATGTAAATTATAATAACAATAGTACTATCGAATATAGAATAGATAAATTCATAAGTAAATAAATAACATATTCAAAAAACGGGAAAACATATACGCTAATATAAAATCGAATATTCGATGCGTATAAGTGTACTATAGCATTTTAGAAAGAGCGTAAAAAACTGAGTAGAATACATATACGATGTGTATATAACTATATAGGATAACGAAATGTAAATTATAATAACAATAGTACTATCGAATATAGAATAGATAAATTCATAAGTAAATAAATAACATATTCAAAAAACGGGAAAACATATACGCTAATATAAAATCGAATATTCGATGCGTATAAGTGTACTATAGCATTTTAGAAAGAGCGTAAAAAACTGAGTAGAATACATATACGATGTGTATATAACTATATAGGATAACGAAATGTAAATTATAATAACAATAGTACTATCGAATATAGAATAGATAAATTCATAAGTAAATAAATAACATATTCAAAAAACGGGAAAACATATACGCTAATATAAAATCGAATATTCGATGCGTATAAGTGTACTATAGCATTTTAGAAAGAGCGTAAAAAACTGAGTAGAATACATATACGATGTGTA
>CAXHSG010000360.1:20000-23220 GCA_964019155.1 Osedax fenrisi | reverse complement strand
TGATTTGTTAGCTTAGACTAACTCATTCAAAAAAAATTCAATGTTTTACGGTTTTTTTTTTTGCCGTGATTTCATTGGATTTTTGTTATTCATGGGGCTTGTAAAACGGCAGAGTATGTATCCGAAATTATGGCTGGGAAAACGGCAGAGTATGATTCCAAAAATACAGGCTTGTAAAACGGCAGAGTATGTATCCGAAATTATGGCTGGGAAAACGGCAGAGTATGATTCCAAAAATACAGGCTGGTAAAACGGCAGAGTATGTATCCGAAATTATGGCTGGGAAAACGGCAGAGTATGATTCCAAAAATACAGGCTTGTAAAACGGCAGAGTATGTATCCGAAATTATGGCTGGGAAAACGGCAGAGTATGATTCCAAAAATACAGGCTTGTAAAACGGCAGAGTATGTATCCGAAATTATGGCTGGGAAAACGGCAGAGTATGAATTCGAATATGGTTAGTATAGAAAACGGCAGAGTATGAATTCGAATATGGTTAGTATAGAAAACGGTAGAGTATGAATTCGAATATGGTTAGTATAGAAAACGGTAGAGTATGAATTCGAAAATATTTAGTTCTGAAAACGGTAGAGTATGAATTCGAAAATATTTAGTTCTGAAAACGGTAGAGTATGAATTCGAAAATATTTAGTTCTGAAAACGGTAGAGTATGAATTCGAAAATATTTAGTTCTGAAAACGATAGAGTATAATTTCGTTATTGTACTATTAAGTAGTTTATTTCTACCCCCCGCAGTTGACGCGAGTAATAAAATATATTATATATATAATTACGAATTTAAAAAAAATATATTCAACTAGATTTGAACTCGTTACCTTCTAATTACGAGTCATTAGCTGTACCACTACGCTATATCACTAGTTATTAAATTTGAATATATTATACTATTTATAGAAATTTATATAGTTTACAATATTTTTTCGATAGTTCTCTTATTCTTATAATTTACATTTCGTTATCCTATATAGTTATATACACATCGTATATGTATTCTACTCAGTTTTTTACGCTCTTTCTAAAATGCTATAGTACACTTATACGCATCGAATATTCGATTTTATATTAGCGTATATGTTTTCCCGTTTTTTGAATATGTTATTTATTTACTTATGAATTTATCTATTCTATATTCGATAGTACTATTGTTATTATAATTTACATTTCGTTATCCTATATAGTTATATACACATCGTATATGTATTCTACTCAGTTTTTTACGCTCTTTCTAAAATGCTATAGTACACTTATACGCATCGAATATTCGATTTTATATTAGCGTATATGTTTTCCCGTTTTTTGAATATGTTATTTATTTACTTATGAATTTATCTATTCTATATTCGATAGTACTATTGTTATTATAATTTACATTTCGTTATCCTATATAGTTATATACACATCGTATATGTATTCTACTCAGTTTTTTACGCTCTTTCTAAAATGCTATAGTACACTTATACGCATCGAATATTCGATTTTATATTAGCGTATATGTTTTCCCGTTTTTTGAATATGTTATTTATTTACTTATGAATTTATCTATTCTATATTCGATAGTACTATTGTTATTATAATTTACATTTCGTTATCCTATATAGTTATATACACATCGTATATGTATTCTACTCAGTTTTTTACGCTCTTTCTAAAATGCTATAGTACACACTTATACGCATCGAATATTCGATTTTATATTAGCGTATATGTTTTCCCGTTTTTTGAATATGTTATTTATTTACTTATGAATTTATCTATTCTATATTCGATAGTACTATTGTTATTATAATTTACATTTCGTTATCCTATATAGTTATATACACATCGTATATGTATTCTACTCAGTTTTTTACGCTCTTTCTAAAATGCTATAGTACACTTATACGCATCGAATATTCGATTTTATATTAGCGTATATGTTTTCCCGTATTTTGAATATGTTATTTATTTACTTATGAATTTATCTATTTTATATTCGATAGTACTATTGTTATTATAATTTACATTTCGTTATCCTATATAGTTATATACACATCGTATATGTATTCTACTCAGTTTTTTACGCTCTTTCTAAAATGCTATAGTACACTTATACGCATCGAATATTCGATTTTATATTAGCGTATATGTTTTCCCGTTTTTTGAATATGTTATTTATTTACTTATGAATTTATCTATTCTATATTCGATAGTACTATTGTTATTATAATTTACATTTCGTTATCCTATATAGTTATATACACATCGTATATGTATTCTACTCAGTTTTTTACGCTCTTTCTAAAATGCTATAGTACACTTATACGCATCGAATATTCGATTTTATATTAGCGTATATGTTTTCCCGTATTTTGAATATGTTATTTATTTACTTATGAATTTATCTATTTTATATTCGATAGTACTATTGTTATTATAATTTACATTTCGTTATCCTATATAGTTATATACACATCGTATATGTATTCTACTCAGTTTTTTACGCTCTTTCTAAAATGCTACAGTACACTTATACGCATCGAATATTCGATTTTATATTAGCGTATATGTTTTATTGATACAGTATAATAAATAATTTTTCTTAACAGAAATTTTATACGCCTAACATAATACCGCATAGAAATAACGTTTCTACTGGTCTTATTATAGTGGGTTATTTATATTTTTAATTTTTAATTTTATTTTCATAGTACTCTTATTGTATTACTTTATATTTCGTTACACTATATTGTTATACAAGTATTATATATGGTTTCTACTTAGTTTTAAACGATCTTTCAATAGAGCTATAGAATACATATGTACGTTAAGTATTCAATTTTATAATACAATATTTCGTTTTAATAAATAAATTTACAGAATATATTATGTGCGTAGAACAAGACCGCAGAGAAATTACGTTTCTCTGGTCTTTTTTGTGTCTGGTTTTGATTTTATCTGTAAATATTTTAAATTAATGGGAATTGAATAAATATATTTTTTTTGTATCCTGTACATGTATTATATTTCATTGTTAATTTAAAATATTGATATAAGTAAATCGAGATAAAAAATTTTTTTTTTAGAAAAATACACAAGTATGTTAAATTACAAAAAAAAGTTAGTTTGTTTAATTTTGAGCATTATTTGAGTATATCGTAAAAAATGGAAAAATTCGAGTAGAGCATTTTACTGGTTGAGGGTAATCCGCACTCAGTCGCC
>CAXHSG010000358.1:25000-26855 GCA_964019155.1 Osedax fenrisi | reverse complement strand
TTTCACTTTGTGTAAGTTTGTACTTAGACATGCATGGCTTAATCTTTGAGACAAGCATATGACTACTGGCAGGATCAACCAGATAACTCTCAAAACTGCAATAAGAATAAATAGAATTACGATAAAACTATATAATCATGCAAAGAGTGTATCTAACTATATCGGAAATATAGTTATAGACCAACGTCAACCTATAACATCGTTGAAAACGAAAAAATAGATCGCGAACCTTGCGAAAATCTCCGCGTTCGTAAATTTAAGCGCAGCCGACACTCGAATACACGAGCCGTACGTACAAGAAATCAAGATGTAATAAAATATCTAGAAATATAAACACGTCGCGTAACGAACGAGCCAATATATACGGTTTGCGGTTAGACAATACAGAATTACCCGAAAATAATTACAGTCAACGTCTAAAAAGAATTGTTTTAATAAATAGAGCTTATCCCGAAGGCTATTTTTTACCAGTGATCTATCCATATAAGAAAAAGACCAGCAATCTTTACTCAATCGCTTGGCGACTGAGTGCGGATTACCCTCAACCAGTAAAATGCTCTACTCGAATTTTTCCATTTTTTACGATATACTCAAATAATGCTCAAAATTAAACAAACTAACTTTTTTTTGTAATTTAACATACTTGTGTATTTTTCTAAAAAAAAAATTTTTTATCTCGATTTACTTATATCAATATTTTAAATTAACAATGAAATATAATACATGTACAGGATACAAAAAAAATATATTTATTCAATTCCCATTAATTTAAAATATTTACAGATAAAATCAAAACCAGACACAAAAAAGACCAGAGAAACGTAATTTCTCTGCGGTCTTGTTCTACGCACATAATATATTCTGTAAATTTATTTATTAAAACGAAATATTGTATTATAAAATTGAATACTTAACGTACATATGTATTCTATAGCTCTATTGAAAGATCGTTTAAAACTAAGTAGAAACCATATATAATACTTGTATAACAATATAGTGTAACGAAATATAAAGTAATACAATAAGAGTACTATGAAAATAAAATTAAAAATTAAAAATATAAATAACCCACTATAATAAGACCAGTAGAAACGTTATTTCTATGCGGTATTATGTTAGGCGTATAAAATTTCTGTTAAGAAAAATTATTTATTATACTGTATCAATAAAACATATACGCTAATATAAAATCGAATATTCGATGCGTATAAGTGTACTGTAGCATTTTAGAAAGAGCGTAAAAAACTGAGTAGAATACATATACGATGTGTATATAACTATATAGGATAACGAAATGTAAATTATAATAACAATAGTACTATCGAATATAAAATAGATAAATTCATAAGTAAATAAATAACATATTCAAAATACGGGAAAACATATACGCTAATATAAAATCGAATATTCGATGCGTATAAGTGTACTATAGCATTTTAGAAAGAGCGTAAAAAACTGAGTAGAATACATATACGATGTGTATATAACTATATAGGATAACGAAATGTAAATTATAATAACAATAGTACTATCGAATATAGAATAGATAAATTCATAAGTAAATAAATAACATATTCAAAAAACGGGAAAACATATACGCTAATATAAAATCGAATATTCGATGCGTATAAGTGTACTATAGCATTTTAGAAAGAGCGTAAAAAACTGAGTAGAATACATATACGATGTGTATATAACTATATAGGATAACGAAATGTAAATTATAATAACAATAGTACTATCGAATATAAAATAGATAAATTCATAAGTAAATAAATAACATATTCAAAATACGGGAAAACATATACGCTAATATAAAATCGAATATTCGATGCGTATAAGTGTACTATAGCAT
>CAXHSG010000355.1:42500-70166 GCA_964019155.1 Osedax fenrisi | reverse complement strand
TACTTTTATAGGTTCACTCGGGAAGTAATGCAGCTAAAAAAAACCTACCAAAATTAAACCCAAACCCAACCTAAACCCAAACCCAAACCCAAGCCAATCCCAACCCAAATCCAAACCCAAACCAAAACCCATACCCGGGAAGTAATGCAGCTAAAAAAAACCACCACAAATTAAAACGTAACCCAACCTAACCACAACCTTGAAAATATACTTTTATAGGTTCACTCGGGAAGTAATGCAGCTAAAAAAACCTACCAAAATTAAAACTTAACCCAACCCAAACCCAACTAAACCCAAACCTAAACCCAAACCCAACCCAAACCCAACCAAACCTAACCCAAACCCAACCCAACCCAAACCCAAACCCAACCCAACCCAAGTACCCAAGTCACCTAGCTAAGTAGTTATATATATATATATATTTACATCAATATTCATATACTATAGACACTATAATAGTGACCAAAAAACCACCAAAAATTAAAACTTAACCCAACCTAACCACAACCTTGACAATATACTTTTATAGGTTCACTCGGGAAGTAATTCATCTAAAAAAAACCTCCACAAATTAAAACTTAACCTAACCTAACCACAACCATCAAATATACTTGTATAGATTCACTCGGGAAGTAATGCAGCTAAAAAAAACCTACCAAAATTAAAACTTAACCCAACCTAAACCCAACCCAACCCACCTAAACCCAAACACAAATCCAAACCCAACCCAAACCCAAACCCAAACCCAAACCCAACCCAAACCCAAGTGCCCAAGTTACCTTTTATAATTTATTCGATACAGTTAAAATTATTAAAATCGAATTATTAATATAGATTTTAATTTTGTACATGTTAAAAAATTATAAAAATATAAATATAATTATATATATTTGTAAATAATAGTTACGTTAATGAATTATTCGTATATATTTATAGTATTTTATTATATAGATAGTATAATAATATTAAAATAAGTACAAAAAAACTATATAATAATATTAAATAATAAGTTAATAGAATACAAATATTTATAAATTTATAATTTGTGTTATGAATTTATAAAATTATAATATAATTAAATGTATTAGTTAATAATATTTACACTACTATACTTTTCGATAATATTTAAATTATTTTAGTATCTAGATATTATATTATTATTAAATTAAGTAAAAAATTATGAAATTATATTAATTATACTATAAATTATAAAGTTAAAAATATGGAAATCCAATGATTATTATAGATTATCTATATTTTACATGATAAAAATATTATAAATTCAAATTTTTTACATGGTGGAGATAGGAAATGTAAAGCCATTTATGTGGCAAATAATCATAGTAAATGCATATCGGATGGCTAAATTTATATCTACTCATTATAGAATAGAAATTAGCATTTTTTTTAAATATAAATTTCAGGTTAGGTTGGGTTAAGTATTAATTTGTGTAGGTTTTTTTTAGCAGTATTACTTCCCGAGTGAATCTATAAAAGTATATTTATTTATATTGTTATTTTCACTGTTGTGGTTAGGTTGGGTTAAGTTTTAATTTTTGTATGTTTTTTTAGTTGCATTACTTCCCGAGTGAACCTATAAAAGTATATTTATTTATATTGTTATTTTCACTGTTGTGGTTAGGTTGGGTTAAGTTTTAATTTTTGTAGGTTTTTTTTAACTGCATTACTTCCCGAGTGTATATTTTCACGGTTGTGGTTAGGTAGGGTTAAGTTTTAATTTTTGTATGTTTTTTTAGCTGCATTACTTCCAGTGTGAACCTATAAAAGTATATGTTCACTGTTATGGTTAGGTTGGGTTAAGTTTTAATTTTTGTAGGTTTTTATAGCTGCATTACTTCCAGAGTTAACCTATTAAAGTATATTTTAACTGTTGTGGTTAGGTTGGGTTAAGTTTTAATTTTTGTAGGTTTTTTTTAGCTGAATTACTTCCCGAGTGAACCTATAAAAATATATTTTCACTGTTGTGGTTAAGTTGGGTTACGTTTTAATTAGTGTATGTTTTTTAGCTGCATTACTTCCAGAGTGAGCCTATTAAAGTAAATTTTCACTGTTGTCGTTAGGTTGGATTAAGTTTTAATTTGTGTAGGTTTTTTTTAGCTGAATTACTTCCCGAGTGAACCTATAAAAGTATATTTTCACTGTTGTAGTTAAGTTGGGTTAAGTTTTAATTTGTTTAGGTTTTTTTTAGCTGAATTACTTCCCGATTGAACCTATAAAAATATATTTTCACTGTTGTGGTTAAGTTGGGTTACGTTTTAATTAGTGTATGTTTTTTAGCTGCATTACTTCCAGAGTGAGCCTATTAAAGTAAATTTTCACTGTTGTCGTTAGGTTGGATTAAGTTTTAATTTGTGTAGGTTTTTTTAGCTGAATTACTTCCCGAGTGAACCTATAAAAGTATATTTTCACTGTTGTAGTTTTTTTTTTTAAGTTTTAATTTGTGTAGGATTTTGTAGCTGAATTACTTCCCGAGTGAACCTATAAAAGTATATTTTCACTGTTGTAGTTAAGTTGGGTTAAGTTTTAATTTGTGTAGGTTTTTTTTAGCTGAATTACTTCCCGATTGAACCTATACAAATATATTTTCACTGTTGTGGTTAGGTTGGGTTAAGTTTTAATTTTTGTAGTTTTTTTTTAGCTGCATTACTTCCCGAGTGAACCTATTAAAGTAAATGTTCACTGTTGTCGTTAGGTTGGATAAAAGCATATTTATTTATATTGTTATTTTTACTGTTGTGGTTAGGTTGGGTTAAGTTTTAATATTTGTAGGTTTTTTTTAGCTGTATTACTTCCCGAGTGAACCTATAAAAGAATATTTATTTATATTGTTATTTTTACTGTTGTAGTTAAGTTGGGTTAAGTTTTAATTTGTGTAGGTTTTTTTTAGCTGTATTACTTCCAGAGTGAACCTAAAAAATATATTTTTACTGCTGTGGTTAGGTTGGTTTAAGTTTTATATATATTACATATATATATATTTTACATATATATTATATTAAATATTTTTAATGATATTAATGGGCAAATATCACGTTATAAAAAGTTAAATTATATTAAATTAATAAAATTATAACATTACAAAATAACGGAAAAACTATTACATTATTTAAAATTTATAAAATAGTTAACGGTTCTCCAGATAGTTTAAAATTATTATTAAAAATACACTATAGGGTAAGGAAGGGTAATTTATCCGATATTTATGTGTTTTACTAGAAGTGATCTATTTAAAAATATACATATTTTTAAACAACCATAATTTACAAAAAAGTCTACTTTCTACTAATCCATGGTTAATGGATATAAGTAAAAATCGTTTTATCATATATCGACACAACGACAAAACCATCACCTGATCGAAGCCATGCCGAAGCCAGCTTAAATATTACATAATATTAATACAATTAATTTATTAATTTATTGAATAAAATATTGAATGAATAGACGCGCACTTAATACCACTGACATTATTTTACTTCTTTATAATTTAGAAATATTTAGTACATATAAATTACATAAAAGTCTACTTATATCCATGATCAATAGCTATAAGTAAAAATCGTTTTTATCATATAACGAAATAAGGAAAAACAACCCATAAACATGTAATAAGATAAAGGAAGATAGACAAAAAGTAATGAACAGTAATCTGATCTATGAAAGGACTTTAAATATATTATATTACAATTCTCTAATAATATCCATGTATAATTATCAGAAATAAATTTAAATAAATAAATATCGTAGTGAAGAAGAAATTCAAACTGTTGGTATTAGGGAATAGGAGAATGAATTCGAATACATGGGTTATATATTGTAAGGGCTATTGAGATAAATAAAGATGTAGGGGTATATAGATGATAATGAGGATTGAGTAACAATAATATTAGCGTGAAATATGAGGGGATTAAATAGTGTTTAAGTAATATATATAGCAAAAATATAAATACTATAAAATTAATAAAATACGTATGTTATCATATAACGACACAACGCAAAAACCATCACCCGAGCGAAGCCAGCTTTCTAAAATATGGAAAGGAATATGTTTGCACCAAATAAACAGATATATAGGTGAAAAATAACAACAGTATGCGATAAAAGTAGCAATTGTTAAATGGGAACAATTGAAATAAGTGTTGGTATTAGGGAGTAGAAGAATTAATTCGAATACATGGGTTATATATTGTAAGGATTATTGAGCTAAACAACAATATAGGGGTATATTGATGATAATGGAAGATTGATGACGATTGAGGAACAGTAATCTTATATATGAGGTGATTAAATAGCGTGTAAGTAATATTTATATATATATAGCAAAAATAAAATACTATAACATTAATAAAATACATATGTTATCATATAACGACACAACGGAAAAACCATCACCCGAGCGAAGCCGGGACGAAGCCAGCTTGTAAATATATAAAATATATATAATTATAACCGTATATTATATACTCATTACTCGCTAATTATATCGTAATTATATACAAATATTATTGAGGTTTTATTATCTATAGATTACCTATATATTATTTTTGTCGAAAAATTTCGAAAATTCGTCGCGATGGCTCGCTGCGCTCGCTCGCAAAAAAATGTCAAGTGACGACTACGAAAACAAACATTTAAGCGCTTTAATATATATGTAGATAATATTATATATGTATATATATATTATATTATAAGTGAACTGTGATATTATTGAGAATTATTTTTCTAAAATTATAATATTCAATTTGAAGATAATCTATAAATAACTATTATAACATCTATTATAACAAATACAGATGGGAACTAACAGCATACGGGCAATAATGTTAATGCGCCATGGACGCGAGTGTTACTACCTTGAAGTGCGGGGGTAGACAGTGCAACAGTTTCACCTTGATAGACAGGCCGATCAAGGTCGCCATCGAGCAATGAGGAATAGTGGGCGTGAACTTCACATGTACTATGCCGGCGTTATCGTTTACCTGCGGGGGGTGGGGGTTAATAGCATAGTAAAAGAGGGGTGTTCGTAGGCGAGGGGTAATAATATATGTAAGTAATTAATAGAGGGTAAGTAATCGTAATACAGAGTTATACTAGCTAGTTATGTGATCCAGGCTTAATTAATGCAGAATTATGTAATTAAAGGTAAGTAATGTTGACTAATGTAGATTTAAATAACACTGAATAAAATAATGCTTATTTATACAATCTAGAATTATGCAATGATGGATTATGTAATGTGGATAGTTATGCAACACTGGATGATGTAATGCTGAGAGTTATGCAATACTGTATGATGTAATGCTGAGAGTTACGCAACACTGGATGACGTAATGCTAAGAGTTATGCAATACTGGATGACGTAATGCTGAGAGTTATGCAATACTGGATGACGTAATGCTGATAGTTATGCAACACTGGATGATGTAATGCTGAGAGTTATGCAATACTGTATGATGTAATGCTGAGAGTTACGCAACACTGGATGACGTAATGCTAAGAGTTATGCAATACTGGATGACGTAATGCTGAGAGTTATGCAATACTGGATGACGTAATGCTGAGAGTTACGCAATACTGGATGATGTAATGCTGATAGTTACGCAATACTGGATGACGTAACGTGGTTACGGTGCGTGATTAACATCGATGTCCTCCTCGGTGACGACGTGAAGCTCTTCTAGAGTCAGTGGGTGTTCGGGGTCGGTGATGTCACGGATATGATGTAATCAGAGGTTAAGGTAAATACACGTGAGTTACGGGGCGCTCAGGGATGGGGGCGAATACGTATTGTTATATGTATTTAAATACACTGATTTATATTTAGTTATATTTAAATGATTAAACAGGGATGTATTGGTATATTTTAATAAATAGAGTATCACATACATTCACAATATATTTAATTATCAATTAAATAGAACCAACATTTTATAAAGAATTTTAATAAAGTTGGTAAATTTATTAATGTAAAACATCAACAGTTATTTTAATATCAATACATATTATATAGGAATTATTTTAGGTTTTATTATGAATATTCATAATTTAAAAAATGTATAAATTATAAAAATGTATCAAAAGGATAGAGATATAAAAGCGTATTTTACACACGGGCGCTCGCTACGCTACATCCTAACTATTTAGCAGGCAGCTCAACCCCTTCGTCAAGCTGTATACGCTGTAAAGTCTGCATTAATGTTCAACTCGCACATATCATAAGCATCCAATCATACACAGCATTAAATATAAACTTTCAATAGCAACTATTGTTAATGTAATTGTTAATAGATTAAGAAATATATCATATAAATGAGACTATTTTACCTACTTTAAGTATTAACATTTAATTATCGTTGACAAATAGCTATGAGATTATGCAACGCAGTATGCATACTTGTAATCTGTATAGAAATAAAGTGAACTGAATGTTTAGTTCATATTAAGTAGTGATTAGGGGCGCTGCAACAGGGGGTGGGGACGGGGTGAATATGCCCCCCCCCCACTTTAAAATCTAGAGGGACCTCATATATATCGGTCCCCCCCCTACTTTTACCACAATATTTATTTTGATTGGTTGGTCCCTTCAACATACAAAATCATTCCAGCACACCTAGTCGTGATTGAATACTTATAAATAGATCACGAATGAATGAAGTTGTAATCACTGGACTGTCGCTGCGGTGTGACGTTAGTCAGTCTATTCTGCTATAGCTTAAATAACTATTGAATATATATATATCTTAAATACATTATAAACATATCCAAACCATGTAGGCTATTTAAATTTATAATTGCCATGTATCTATGGTCATATATATATATATATATATATATATATATATTGTATGCTTATTTGTTAGTAAAATATAATTTAACACCTAACCCCAGGAAGGGCTTTATAAATTGTTTTTATTAAAAAATAATATAACTGTTTTATTGAACTATGTCATTAAACTATGAGATATTAATTTAGTAAAAATGATGATATTTACGATTAATACGTTCACTTATATAATAGTTTAACAACGTCGTATATATTAGTTTCCATATATTAATATTAATATATTTATTTATTGAAATCACAAATATATATATATTGAATACAATAAAAATTGCGGATACAAATGGACACCTCAAGAAGGCATAGACTTATACATGTTATAAATAACTGTGAGGGGCCCCGGACAATACAATACAAATAGTAACATTTTTTTTTCTTGTGTTTTGATTTATCGTTTATTAAGTTCTTGATAAACACAAGAGAAAAACAAGAACTGCATGGAGTCGAAATCACTATATCACTAATTAATTATGAATTATAATCATTATAATTATAGAACATTAATATTTTAACGCAGTTATTTTATTACAGCGGCCACAAATTATTGGAGACTACGGATAATCTAGAGGGAAATTGATACAACTACTACTGCTGTTATTAGAAGAGAGTTCTGTGGAGAATAACTGATGCCATAACTTGCTGATTATATATTGGAGACTGGATACCAAAGATTTTGCGAAGCAAAGATGGTTCACTCCCTATATAAGCTATGTAATTATTTTAAAATAGTTCTTATACCAACCACTAGATGTATACACATGTATTATTTTAAGTTATATTTAATATTATTAATTCATAAGGTAATTAATCTAATTATCAGACTAATATACTTTTAATATTATAATATATATGTGAATTATATTTAACAAAATATATTTTAAAATATATATATTTTAAAATTTAGACATTTTCACGGCATTGAAAGTTTACATGTAAATAACAATGACTGAATCGATCTACTTTTGACCTTTACAAATTCGTTAAAATGTTTATGAATTCACTTTTGATATCTCCAAATAATATTTTTGCGGAACACTTACTTTTCGATATATATCGAATTTTTATACATATCTTAATTTAAGATTATATTAGGGTATTATTTTTCGAATTTACATGTAAACAGATACGAATCCAAAATAGATTTTAGTTCTTTCACCCGTCGCATTTGCGCTTGTGTCGTTTTTATTTCAATAAATCGGTTGAGTGAACCATCTTTCCTTCGGAAAATCGTTGTGGATACTATAAGATCTACATGTTGAAAATATAAACCGGATAACCCATTGCACAAAGTAATTATTATGACATTAGATTTTGGTTTTATTCAAGTATTTATCTATACAGAATATTTATAGGAATGATACACTGGATTATTGGAATCTATGAATATTTATGGGGTCTGCTAATGGACACAGGGTAACAATAAGTTTTAGATGGATTATATGAAACATGGTTATACTTTATATTTTTAATTAAATTACAATAAACTTCACATTTTTAATAAAAAAATATAACAAATATTTCAACTATTTTAAACTATTTTTTTTACACCATTTTAAATAAATTATATTTATATAAAGACAATACTTTTATAAAGTTGAATAATATATATTGAATAAAAAAAAAGCACTTAATTATCTTTATTACTTTAGTATCCTTAGCATTTTAGCTAGAGCTATAATTAACATGTTAAACCCCAAACCGAGCTTGCACCGTTAACAAATTTATGTTGTCTCTATTGCTAAATAATCCATATTATTGAATAATGAAATAATTAAACATTAATATTGATAAACTTTATTCTACGGTGATATATAGTGTGTTCTATTCTAACTAAAGAATTCTATTAAACTCATAGTATTATATTTCATATTGATATGTATACCTATATAGACTGTATTATAGAGAATTATATTATAGATTGAAATAAAAATTGAGACATACTATTAAATTAATAGTATAAATATATTATTAATTTATTGTATACCATTACATTTTTGATATATACAAAAATATATATGATATGTATTAATGGCGTCTTTTCGATGGAAAATATTTCTATCTAATTTATTCTAATTTATTTTGATTTCAATTTATGAGGTCACATTTAAAATACTTGTTTCGGTATTTAACACACTAGTGTACACGATAAACTAATATTAATAATAAAAATTGCCAAATATTATAAGATATATATAAATGAGCGGTTATTATAATATAGTGATATACATGTAAAATATTTTAAATTTGAACTCCGCAATCGAAATCAAAACAAACGGGGGCCATATTCGATATTCACCGACGAAAAGTACATAAATTTTATGAAATATGTGCGCTCGAACAAGTAGTAAATAGTAATCTTCTCTAAATGCAATGATTGCGAGAGCATGGTTGGTGCTTTAGTTACGCCAATAAATCATCTAATATAGACGGAGATGTACTATGTATATATTTATATGATTGTATAATATATATATATACTCGCATACATGAATATACCTTTCTATGTACGCACATACACTGTGTATTACACATACAAAATAATATCATATATGACCTCCATTTGTTTTGATTATGATTATCGATGTAAAATTTTAAATATATTATATGCGTCGCTATACAATTTAAATTAGAATAACAAATTAGGATGATATTGTATATATTGGTATGTTAACGTGTTGATATATTGAGGTGTGACATATTACAATATATAACAAATACTTAATGTATATTATTATATAAGTAGTGGTGTTTAATATGCGCTAGAAATAATTAAAATGTGATATTTATCTAAATCTAAATTTAAATAATAATTTAATAATTAATTATTATTAAATAATTATTTAATATTTAATAAATATCTTATTTACTAAATAATATAAATAATTTAGAATGGTAATGTAATAAAAGTGGGAATCATTAAATACGGTACATTTGACAGGTAATTCAACGACCACCGCGTGTGGAGAGTTAATAGCAAGGACATTGTTGTCCTTGTTAATAGTATTATCAAAGATTTTCCGAAGGAAAGATATAACACTTACGCGAAATCGTGTAATTCGAATTTGTATACAAAATACCCTGGTGCCACCTATAGCGGGTTACTTTTAGGAACTTTGTGTTGTTTATAATGTAAATTCGTATTTAACTATACACTTTTAAAATGTTAAATAATATGCTTTAAATTAATATTTATATGATGAAAACTAAGTGTTAATTACTAATATATAACAAACAAATATGATATTTATGTTTTAAATGCTATAAGTATATATTTAGTAAGTAAAAGTTAATTTATATTGCATGTAATTTAATAGAGCAATGAAAACATTGTTGTATGCAAACAGAGCCGAACCTAAATCTATTTCAGTGATTTCGATACTACTGCTAGCAGCGGTTAGGGATATTACTAAATTACTTTGCATGCATAGGGAGTGTTATATCTTTGCTTCGCAAAATCTTTGGTATTATTATAATAATGTAATAATTATACTAAGTATATATTATATATATATATTTTTATTTTTATTGATATTTATGGGTTATTTAGTTTAATTGGTTTAGTTTTATTCGGATAACAGTCACGAACGGCGAATTGAAAAATGCGAATGCGAGCGAGCGGGGTCAAAAGGGGGCGGAGCTTAGACGCAAAATAAGTTGTAAACAGTAGTATATACATAGTCACATACAAATATCCCTACAGTATATAAATAGTACATATAATTAATATGGATTATGGTCAAAAGCTTCGCGAATTAAACGCCTGCAAACTTGTTTATTCGAATTAGTGATTCTACAATAGCTTATGATTGGTCATTATAATTAGCGTATGTTTATTTATAGACTATCATACATGCAACGGCTTATAATTACCATATATTTATATATGTGTGTTTTATAAGCTCACTCGGGATGTAATCATTTACAGTAATGCATCTAAAAAAACCTAAACAATATTAAAATGAACCCAACCAAATCAAACCAAACAAGTGAAAATAACTAAAACTATAAATATTAATGTTTCAACAAACAATCATACGCTATTGTAAATTCAGTAATTCGAATAAACAATTTTGCGGGCGTTCAAATCGCGCATCAATCGCGAAGCTTTTGACCAGGTACCATTAATATCAGTTAATAGAATTTCAATACGAATGTAAAACACACGAGTATTACTATGCATAAATACTATATATCTATATAGCATTATGCTATGCTAAGCATAGCGTATTCACACGTGTAGTACTACGCCTAAATACACTGTAAAATATACATATACAGTGTATCTTATCTAAAAATAACTCAGCCATTAGATAATCCGATGAGCGTCTAAGCTCCGCCCCTTTTGACCCCGCTCGCTCGCATTCTCATTAGCATTTTCAATACGTAAGTTACTGAGTCAGTAACTTACTGAATAACAAATTAAATTTCAAATGTGCCGTATTTAATGTATAGCCAATAAAAGGATATCAAAAATTTCTCTACTATCAAATGGATCTCGTGTATTTTCATCTTCTTCATCCTTCGTTTCAATTCTCGGTTTTATATTTCTAGAATATATTTTTGGAGCTAAATTATCCATCTTAAATATTGTAAAAAAAAATTAATAACAATCGGATTTGAATTTACTGATTAATGGACATGTTTATACATAGATAATAGAGTTCATGGGTATTAGTAATTTCGGTCTATACGAATAGATATTTAAAGTATATTGTTAAACAAATATTTTATTTACAAATATCTATAGCCAATTTCGAGTATTTATTAAATCCGATTTACTATATTTTATATTGTTATCTATATTTATATCTATTTTATAAAATTGTACCATTTTAAGATCGTACATAATTGACTAATATATTTATTTTGAATTCCTGTGACATTTGACCCTAACCCAGCAATAAAATAATTCTAAATAAATATATTCAAAATCAAAAATTTTAATTTTAATTTTAAATATTTTAATATAGTTAAATATTTGTCAAGAATTTTGCGAAAATGTTGTGAAGATTTTCCTTCGTAAAATCTTTATTATAGTGTTAAATATATGTTAATTTTAAATATTCAAAATATCCCTGTATACGGAACGGAACACGTTCATAACCGGCGCCAAAAATCTATGATTAATCCTACTTTATTCAATATCGGAGCGCGCGCTTTCGCAATTGAGACTCCCGCCTTTAGATATAGACGTGTCATAATATATAGATAGTATTTGACCTAGATCGTTATTGCTATATCTAGCCTAAGGTAAACTATAAACCTATGATTCCATATATAACTATAGTCATAATTACTTTGTTAAAAAACTCGTGAATAAATGTGTGTGTGTATGTGTGTGTGTGTGTGTGTATATATAAAGTACGTATCTCTCTCAATATATATACGTTTCAACTCCGAAAGCGTGAGCTGCGATATCGAATAAACTATTAGTCATATATTTTTGGCGCCGGTTATGAACCACAACCTACGGAACAATGGTAATTTTATTGGTGAATGCTCATCTTGGCCGCCGATACTTTTCAAAGTTCAAGTTAGGCGTTTCTTATATATGTCAATCAAATGCAACCGTTACGCTCTATCGCACACTCAAAAATATTCTGAACGAGTAACATCTATATCAATATAATATTATATTATTATAATATTATAATAATTATATTAAATATAATTTACGTATACAATAAATACACATATGCATATGCCTTGTATATTAAATATACAATGTACATACGCATTTATTTAATATACTTTACTTATTCAATGATATAATAGTATAAGTATATGGATACTATAGGATCCCTATGTTACTATAGTATGTATACATATAATACCATATATAATACCATATATAATCATTATAATAATGCCATATATACCCACGCGTACACGCACAGTGCGCGCACACAGATACACTAACATACACATACATACATATACAAATACATACACATACATACACACATGTATATAATTATTTAAATATTTATATAGGTGTATTTATGAAATATTATCAATTATATACGTACATCATACGAACTACATATGTTGAATTCTATAGTACACGTATCTAGGTCATCAATAGATTATAAATATACAAAGCTTTCACTGCAACAAGTCAATGCATGATTCTTAAATTGCTACCTGCCATGTATGTGATATGCAAGATTTATATTTGTATATGGTAAAGTGTAATACAATAGTGTATGAAATATATATATATATATATATACACACGCCGACACATACGCATGCACACACACACATAAATACACACACATACACACACAAACACACACGTATTATTTATTATCATATATTATTTATAATTTATTATACTATTATATTTTATTATATCTGATTTAAATAATTATTTACATATTTATAGATAAGTTTATTTATGAAATATTACTAATTATATTTATGTACGTATGTTGAATTTTATAGTATATGGTAGGGTCACCAAGAGATTATAAATAGATAAAGCTTTCACACTGCAACGAGTCAATGCGTGATTCTTAAATTGCTACCTGCCATGTATGTGATATGCAAGATGTATATTTATATATGGTAAAGTGTAATACAATAGTGTATGAAATATATATATATACACACACACACATGCATACACACAAATACATACACATACACACACAAACAAACACACACACGCTTATTATTTATTATCCAATATTATTAATACTTTTATTATACTATTATATTGTATTATATCTGATTTAAATAATTTTTTACATATTTATACATAGGTTTATTTATGAAATATTACCAATTATATTTATTTACGTATGTTGAATTTAGTACGCTATTGTAAAATCACTAATTCAAATAAACAAGTTTGCGGGCGTTCATTTTATAGGCTCACTTCGGGATATAATATAGCTAAAAAAAAACAGAATAATAAAACTAAATCCAATAACCCAAAAATATCAATCTGCAAATAGGATGGTACTCATGTTCATATGTGTTCATATATATATATATATATATATATATATATATATATATATATATATATATATATATATATATTGAATATATAAATTATATAATTATTATAATAATATCATATCATATTATATGGTTAACAATATAATAGTACACAATAATGAAATATATACATAATATATACGATCATCATTAGTTGATACAGCAATAATAGTAATTTAATACATATACATATTAAATTTCCGTTAGTCCGTTACTACCTTAATTATCGAATGCATAATTGATTATTACTAGTAATAATATTTTATTTACTTATTAAATTTATGAAAAATTAATCATAACAATCGTCATCACATCCTCCACTATCACCATCACCGCCATCACCCTCATAGTTCTAACACCCATCCCTAGGTGGCTACCTACATCGAGGAGGTTTAACTACCCGACGACTGCTTCCTGTTGATTAAACTCGACATCGCGCGCTGAAACTCGACCTGACCAATGAGAGCGTCCGAGTGTCCATCATTCAGTCGAGCCTGAGGTTTGATACCGCCGTACAGTGGTGTCACAGTTATGTATAACTGATGCAGATAGCTTAGTCGTATAGCGCTGCTTTCACACCAACAACTGCCCGATTTTCATAGCCCGTTATCTGGTTATACAAATTTTTTATTATTTATTCGTTTTAAAATATTTACTTGATATCGGGCAAGTCGAAGATTTAATAAATGCTAATTTATGTATAAATGCACGCATAAGGCATTCGTCTACCTGCCCTATATCAGTATAGCTGTTCACAATGAACTGTCTGATTTTTATGTTAGACGATATCTGGCTGATGGGCTGTTTTTTGATGTGAAAGCAAAATTAGCTTCAAACACGTTACTAGTTTAGGATGTTGGTTCTACCATACCAATAAAATAGTTTTTATAATAATATTTAGAAGTGATCTTTTATAATTGTGTATAAAAAATGATCGGCTCTCGTTAAAACCATATATGCCTTAATATGAAAGCGGCTTCGAAGGGATATTAGAGCCATATAGTTTATTTCTAGTGTGTGTATGTGTATGTATGTGTGTTGGGTATGTGTGTATGATACATATACATACACTGTATGTATATATATATATATATATATATATATATATATATATATATATATATATATATATATATGTATGTGTGTGTATGTATGTATATATGTATGCATGTATGTGTATGTGTGTGTATATTCATGTGTATGTGTGTGTGTATCTACTTACATATAATATATATATATATATATATATATATATATTACTACAGCTGTTTAATATTGAATGAATAATGTTTAGTATCACCACTAAATAAGTGATAATCACACTCTATAGTGTAGTCAGTGTTCATCACAGAAGTAATCATACCAATATCATGATTGTTTGATAATAAGATTGTATATAGTTAAGATAAAGCTAATACAACGATTGTAATACAATATTACTTAACATTATTTATTTATTCTAATTCGTATATGTATTATTATTTATTGTTTATGTAATTATTATGTAATATTATTAATATGAGTTGAACATATTACAAGTAATAATTATCTAAACGTAATGTATATAATTAATCATTCATAATAACATTATTAGTATGTAACTATAACATACTAATATTATTGACCCGTACTAGGTGTGAAGGCTAAATCCACGGTATCCAATAACATTATAGAGAAGAGAAAACGCTAGTAATCGAGGCAGTGAGGTTTGTTGTTTGTTGCCCTTGTGCGTAGTAAGAGAATTGTATAATTCAGTCAGAATATCGGTTTTATAAAATAATATTTATGAGAAGAATTTTGTTTGTTTTCTATTTCAATTTCTAGTTTATTATATTAATATGATTTTTTTCCTAAAGGACTTCACAATAATATATCATATTTTCCCTTATTTTTGCCAGAAATATTGATATATGAAATATAATCATATATAAGTTATATAATATAATGGAATTAATGTTATTTTATAACTTCAACATAGTTAACAATGTATCGAATAATCTTGCTTTAATATTATATACTTCATTGCTTTACTTCGTTAATATAATTATAAACATTTTTATAAACTAATATTTTATACTATATAAGCAAACATATTAAACGAATTATGCTATATTAATCGCAATTAAATTTTATTATACGATAATTAATTAATTAAATGAATACTTTTGTATAATACTATATGTTGTATATGATTTAATTTAATTTAAAAGTATAATTTTATTTAATATTTGTAATCCTTACAAGAGGTAGTGAGTTATGGTAAAGAGTTAATAAATTCATCTATATTACATTATTTGAAACATAATAACAATAATTTATTTTTACAAATTTAATTTTGTATTATCTCTTTTTGATTCGTAATGAATTTTATTTTATATCTATTATCATAATAGTTAATATATATCTATTTAAATGTTTAAATGAGTATCTATATACAATATAGTATATCAAGAATCTATGTATATGAATTAAAAACCATTAATATTCTTATATTTCACATAATATATATATAAATATATCAAAACTGTTGTCAATAATCTATAGTGTATTTATTATGTATATTTAACCAACATAATATTAAAATATAAACATAGCTAATTTTATTTACTGTGTAATTTTCATGTTGATATTTTGTTATATAAATAGGTTATATTAATAGGTTATCATTTTCTTATATAAGTTTTTAGCAAAATAAAATATCTATAAAGTTTTTAAAGTAACCCCTACCCCATCACTCTTACCACACTTACCCTTACCACACTCCCACCTACCTCACTCACCCCTACCTTACTCACCCCTACCCCACTCACACCTACCCCATTCACCCTTACCACACCCCGCAGGAGTACTATCATTAACGAGATCAACTACACGATGGGCAACCACGGCATGAACATAGACATCCGACACATCATGCTACTATCCGATCTTATGACTTTCAAGGGGGAGGTTCTCGGTATCACGCGGTAGGGGCTCGCCAAGATGAAGGAAAGTGTTCTCATGCTGGCTTCGGTTAGGAGAAGATGACTCACTACCCCTTCTTTCCCCTCTATCTTCTCTCAATGTACCTCTCATACTACCTCTCATTATAATCAGTATCACTACCATCTTCCCTATCATCATCCGTATCAGCATCCCTATGAGCCTCTATCTTAAGCTGCTTTCACAACAAAATACAGCCCGATATCGGCTCGATTTGTATAGCCCGATATCTTAGAACATCATAATCGAGCAGTGTCGGTATGGCAGCTATAATTACAGGCTGATATTGGGCAGGTCAATGCACAATATATGCAAGCGTTTAAATATAAAATACCTATTATGAAATTTTAAATATTTGACTTGCTCGATACCTAGTAAATGTTTTAAAATTAATAAATAATTAATAATTAATTCTTATGTGGTTAGTGGTATAGGTAAAGGTGGTAGTAGTAGTAGTAGTAGTAGTAGTAGTAGTAGTAGTAGTAGTAGTAGTAGTAGTAGTAGTAGTAGTAGTAGTAGTAGTAGTAGTAGTAGTAGTAGTAGTAGTAGTAGTAGTAGTAGTAGTAGTAGTAGTAGTAGTAGTAGTAGTAGTAGTAGTAGTAGTAGTAGTAGTAGTAGTAGTAGTAGTAGTAGTAGTAGTAGTAGTAGTAGTAGTAGTAGTAGTAGTAGTAGTAGTAGTAGTAGTAGTAGTAGTAGTAGTAGTAGTAGTAGTAGTAGTAGTAGTAGTAGTAGTAGTAGTAGTAGTAGTAGTAGTAGTAGTAGTAGTAGTAGTAGTAGTAGTAGTAGTAGTAGTAGTAGTAGTAGTAGTAGTAGTAGTAGTAGTAGTAGTAGTAGTAGTAGTAGTAGTAGTAGTAGTAGTAGTAGTAGTAGTAGTAGTAGTAGTAGTAGTAGTAGTAGTAGTAGTAGTAGTAGTAGTAGTAGTAGTAGTAGTAGTAGTAGTAGTAGTAGTAGTAGTAGTAGTAGTAGTAGTAGTAGTAGTAGTAGTAGTAGTAGTAGTAGTAGTAGTAGTAGTAGTAGTAGTAGTAGTAGTAGTAGTAGTAGTAGTAGTAGTAGTAGTAGTAGTAGTAGTAGTAGTAGTAGTAGTAGTAGTAGTAGTAGTAGTAGTAGTAGTAGTAGTAGTAGTAGTAGTAGTAGTAGTAGTAGTAGTAGTAGTAGTAGTAGTAGTAGTAGTAGTAGTAGTAGTAGTAGTAGTAGTAGTAGTAGTAGTAGTAGTAGTAGTAGTAGTAGTAGTAGTAGTAGTAGTAGTAGTAGTAGTAGTAGTAGTAGTAGTAGTAGTAGTAGTAGTAGTAGTAGTAGTAGTAGTAGTAGTAGTAGTAGTAGTAGTAGTAGTAGTAGTAGTAGTAGTAGTAGTAGTAGTAGTAGTAGTAGTAGTAGTATTATATTTATTCATTATACCTGTCTATACCAAGCAGGGTGTATTCCAAAAAAATGGATAAACAGTAATAAACCATCCTTAGCTGTAATGGATATACTAAGTAGTGTAAATTTTATATTTAAATGTACTTCATGTATAAATACTCCCATAATTATTAATAATCAAACTGATAGTAGTAACGACGTAACTTCTTTGAAATTACTCAACGAAAATATAAACGAAATAAAAAAACTTATAATCAATTCACAAACACCATCTTACGCTGACATATTAATAAAATCAACAGATAGCATAATTAAAACAAATAATACAATAAATAAACAACTACGTAAAATTCCTAACACTGACCCACAATTATCAATAGTAATAGAAAATATCAATAAACAAAGTCCAAGTAATAATATTATAGATGAGTTATTCGCTATATTAGAACTAGATACTTCCATAATCACTAAAGTAAAATATAATTTTAACAACATTGAAATTATATTTAACTCTCCATATACACTATCAAAGTTCATCACACTACGATACCGGCTAAAAGATACAAAATTTAGTAATTTATTCATGAGGAAATCACTCGATATAAAAATAGTACGACACGGTAAAATACTTTATCATGCAATAAAATCCAATTATGTTACCAATTATAAATGTGTTTTAAATAGAATTTCTAATACATATGAACTACGAACTCGTATAGAAAATACTAGTAAAATTAATTGGTCCAACGAACCACTCATTATACCTACTACAAATCTCGATACATGGACGAAAAGCTATAATGATTATATTACTAATGCTTTTAAAAGTACAATTTCACCTGAACAAACTACTTCTACGGATACCGCGAAATGACTATACTACGATAAATATATTACGTGTTCTTTAATTAATATATGATCAATACACTCTAACATTGATTTATTAAATGATTTTAACCATGAATTTAATCATGATATAATTGCCCTAACGGAAACTTGGCTTAATGAATATTCTGAATATATCATTCCACAGATTACCAATAATATATATAACTTCAAACATATACCACGTCAAGAATTAAGGAGAGGAGGCGGTGTAGGTATTCTATATAAAAAATCTCTTAAACTAACCAGCTTTACAAAATATATACTACCTGGATCTGAATGTATCATAACTATATTCAATATTCACTCCAATAAAATTATACGCTTTATTATTATATATCGACCACCATCAAATAATTACATATCTTTTCTCAATGATCTCAATGACTTATTAACTACTACACAATTAGATAATACTATATTACTAGGCGATTTTAATTTTCATGTTAATTTAAATGATACACCTTCAAGTAATCTAATCTCACTTACAGACTCACACTCACTACATCAACACATAAACAAGCCCACACACATAGGAGGTAATACATTAGATTTAATTGTTACTTCTATATATTCCACACAAATACTAAAAGTACTTAATATTAAATATCTCATTACAGACCATTTTGCTATAATATTTAATATCAATATTCCAAAACCAAAAATTAACACACAATTAATTAATTATAGAAAACTTACTAATATCGACCACGAACTTCTCTCCAATAGTATTATAGAAATTAATCATGATAACATATCGGCGATAGAACTAAATGATCATCTATCATATATACTAAATAAATATGCTCCCATTAGAGTTAAATGCATAAATAGTCGTACAAATAAATGGTTTAACTCTGATACTTTATTAGCCAAACAGGAAATGAGGAAAACTGAAAGATTTTTTTCAAAATATCCATCAGAATCTTCCTTAGAATCCCTACTCAAGGCTAAGAGTTATTTTAAAAAATCTATAGAAATAGCTAAGAATAAATACTACTATACTGAAATAAATCAATCAACCTCTAATCAAAAACATCTCTATGGGATAACTAATTCTTTACTAGGAAAATCAAAAGAAAGAGTCCTTCCAGATATTCCAGATAATATACTATGCAATAATTTTTCCAAATATTTTGTAGATAAAATAAATATTCTAAGTAGTACATTTAACAATAATCAACATAATATACACAATATATCAATAGACCACTCGACTTTAATTAATCAATACCTCACAGAATTCCAACCCTCTTCCAATAATCTAATTCAAACATTATTAGCAAATTCTAACTCTACATCCCCACAAGATCCATTACCACTTCCTTTAATGAAAATAATAGCACCGTCAATATCCATTCCCTTAACTACAATTTTTAAAAACTCACTAACTACTGGAATAGTTCCCCCTGAATATAAACACGCAATAATTACACCCATACTTAAAAAACATAAACATGACATAAATGACTTGAAAAACTATCGCCCAATATCACAACTTCCTACTATATCTAAATTGCTAGAACGAGTAGTTACTATACAATTGAAAGATTTTTTATATTCTAACAATTTAATAGATAACTACCAAAGTTCATACAGAACAAATCATAGCACCGAAACAACCGTAATTGATGTCTTAGATAGTATTATTACATCCCTTGATAATAATAATCATACACAACTACTTCTTCTCGACCTTTCAGCAGCTTTTGACACTCTAGACCACGATATTCTAAAACATAGATTGATTGAAATAGGAATAATAAATACAGCTCTAGATTGGATGATGTCCTTTGTATCTAACCGTACATTTACTGTAAAAATAGGAAAGGAATATTCTAATTATAACTCATTTGATACAGGTGTTCCTCAAGGATCTGTACTTGGGCCTCTACTATTTATCATATATATTATACCACTTTCTAATGTTATCAGACAGTTTAAGCATGTTAAGTACCATTTATATGCAGATGACATTCTATTATATACTGAATTATCAAAATATAATTCTGAATTTGATAATGAATTATCGAATTGTGCTAATGCTATTTACGCCTGGCTTACCGATAATAAACTATCGCTAAATACTGATAAATCTGAATTGTTGAATATTCCCAGTAACTATTCCAACTTTCCACAGATATTCATCAATAATAATGAAATAACCCCAAGCACGTCAATCAGATACTCAGGGGTCATAATCGATGACAACGTAAATATGAATCGACATGTAAGTAGCATGTGTAAAAAAGCTAACTACGAACTGTACAAAATACGCAAGATAGGTCATTACTTAAATAAAAGAGCTACAACAATTCTAACAAATTCATTGGTGTTCTCATCTTTAGATTACTGTAATTCGCTCCTAATTGGTCTACCGAAATCTACTTTACTTCCTATCGATAGAATTATTAGATCGGCAGTTAGGAATATCTATCGACAACCAAGACACGACCACTCAAGTATTACTCTGAAAATGAAAGAAAGCAGAATCTTGAATGCATCAGACCGTGCTGAACAAAGAATACTGAATATCACTCATCGAACGTTGACCCATAATCAGCCTACGTATATTAGATCACATCTAAAATTCGTAGTTCATTATAGATCATTACGATCTAATATTGATACTCGACAACTTAAAGTCACTATACCAAAGCTGAAACGTACCGCGAAACGGGCATATTCTTATATTGCTCCAACTAAATGGAATGCTTTACCACTAAATTGTCGTCTTATTATAAACCCTGTTGCGTTCAAAATACGTGTTAAACAGTATTTAATCGATAGAAATTAAATTGTTTATTTATTTATTTATTTCTAGTTGTTGTCTTTCATACACTTATCAGAACACTAATGTGTTATGAAATGAGTGTTTAAATAAAACGTTTTGATTTGATTTGATTTGATTTAGTAGTAGTAGTAGTAGTAGTAGTAGTAGTAGTAGTAGTAGTAGTAGTAGTAGTAGTAGTAGTAGTAGTAGTAGTAGTAGTAGTAGTAGTAGTAGTAGTAGTAGTAGTAGTAGTAGTAGTAGTAGTAGTAGTAGTAGTAGTAGTAGTAGTAGTAGTAGTAGTAGTAGTAGTAGTAGTAGTAGTAGTAGTAGTAGAAGTAGTAGAAGTAGTAGTAGTATTAGTAGTAGTAGTATTAGTAGTAGTAGTATTAGTAGTAGTAGTAGTAGTAGTAGTAGTAGTAGTAGTAGTAGTAGTAGTAGTAGTAGTAGTAGTAGTAGTAGTAGTAGTAGTAGTAGTAGTAGTAGTAGTAGTAGTAGTAGTAGTAGTAGTAGTAGTAGTAGTAGTAGTAGTAGTAGTAGTAGTAGTAGTAGTAGTAGTAGTAGTAGTAGTAGTAGTAGTAGTAGTAGTAGTAGTAGTAGTAGTAGTAGTAGTAGTAGTAGTAGTAGTAGTAGTAGTAGTAGTAGTAGTAGTAGTAGTAGTAGTAGTAGTAGTAGTAGTAGTAGTAGTAGTAGTAGTAGTAGTAGTAGTAGTAGTAGTAGTAGTAGTAGTAGTAGTAGTAGTAGTAGTAGTAGTAGTAGTAGTAGTAGTAGTAGTAGTATATAATAATAATAAACAAGACAATTTGGTAAGTATATTTATTGAATAAACTTTTACCTAAGTTTCGCTTGACACTTAGCGCACAATATCGCCATTTCGTTAGGGTAACAGTATCGATGTAGACATCAACGTGTTACCCTAAACCATGCTGTACAAGTATCATATTAGCTTATTACTTTTTCGGCAACTTAAGACCTGCGTCTAAGACATTTCTTAAACGCAACTCTGTTCTTTTGTACACGTCTAATAGATGATCTGCTTCGAGATTTTGAGGATTTTCTTGCTTTCTTTGGCTTCCTGATAACCGAACGTCTTTTAGACGAAACTCTCTTCTTTTGTACACATCTAATAGATGACCGGCTTCGAGATTTCGAGGATGTTCTTGCTTTCGTTGGCTTCCTGATAACTAAACGTCTTTTAGACGCCATTCTCTTCTTCTGTACAAATCTATTATATGACCTGCTTCGAGATTTTGAGGATTTTCTTGCTTTCGTTAGCTTTCTATGTACTGTTTGTCTTTTAGATGCTACTCTCTTTTTCTGTACACGTCTAATAGATGACCTGCTTCGAGATTTTGAAGATTTTCTTGCTTTCGTTGGCTTCCTGATTACCGAACGTTTTTTAGACGAAACTCTCTTCTTTTGTACACATCTAATAGATGACCTGCTTCGAGATTTTGAGGATTTTCTTGCTTTCATTGGCTTCCTGTTTATAGAATGTATTTTAGACGCAACTCTCTTCTTCTGTACACGTCTAATATATGATCTGCTTAGAGTCTTTGAAGATGTTCTTGCTTTCGTTAGTTTCCTGTTTACTGGTCGTCTTTTAGATGCTACTCTCTTCTTTTGTACACATCCGGCCTTTCTCGACACCGATCTATTCTTCTTAGCCGTTCTACGTCTCATTGTAGCCTTCTTGATAATACACCCACCTGTCCTCTTTTTAAAACACTTTAAGGAAACGGCCGTTTTCTTAACTGAGGCCCTCTTGCATATGTTCTTTTTAAGTGTACCACGTGACTTCAACATTGGTACTTTTGAAGTTTTCTTGCATCTTCTGTTTACGTTGTTTACCATCTTGTTGTATAAGCGTGTTGGTTATTGGTATTTATTTGTATTTATGATTTGTATTAATATCTCAATTGCGATATCGGTGCTTTAAAGTAATTAGGCAATCAATTAAGTGATTTTATTTATTAGCAATTTTAATATTAGTATATTTTAATTACACAAAAACTAAAAAAAAAATTAAAATACGAGAAAATTATTGGTTATTTACTAAACAATTTCGATTAAATTGTAATCCTAAAAAGTAAATATACTACTACTATTACTACTACTACTACTACTACCCTACTACTACTACTACTACTACTACTACTACTAATACTACTACTACTACTACTAATACTACTACTATTACTACTACTACTACTACTATTACTACTACTACTACTAATAATAATAATAATAATAATATTTATTGTTTTGTGACTCCAGAATTAATATAATTCATTGTCGTCGAATTAAATGAAAAATAGTAAATATAACTCAAGTATAACAAAGGTGAGATTATTTAGATAATAATACATACATTAGTTTTCTAAATCTGATTAGATTCGAACATGATCTAATGAATAGAGGCAGTCGATTCCAGTAGTGAGGAGCAGACACCGAGAACGCCAGAAGACCAGTAGTCGAGTGCGCTGAAGGTGCGTGTATCTGGTAACGGTTAGCTGATCTTTGAACTCTCGTAGAGAATGGTTTAATCAGATCAGCTAGATATTCAGGTTCTCCAGTATAAACGACTTTATGGGCCAAACAGAGAAGTTGATATTAGGCCAGTTTTCTAGCAGGAAGCCACCCGAGGGTCTTCATTAGCAGTGTTATTGACGTATGATCATCTTTTCTCAGGCAGTAGAGGAGACGCACCGATCGACGTTGTATAGATTCTAATTTCCTTAGGAGTCGGATGGATATGGATGTGTATAATGACATACAATATCTGATGCGACTAAATACTAGAGTATTAATTAGATTAAGAGTGACAGAGAAAGTAAGCTTTCTTCGTACTTTAGAAATGTTATAGATGAAGTATTGGGCCTTTTGTATAATAGTAGAAATTTGGGATGAGAAGTCGAGGTTAGAAGATAGCCTAATGCCAAGGGTGGTAACTATTGAGGAGGTGGGAATTGAAAGGAGATCAGGAGAGGTAAGTTTGAAAAATGTATTGGATTTAGAAAATATTATAGAATCAGTTTTAGTAATATTGAGAGAGAGTGAATTCACAGAGAACCAAGAACGTAGATCAGCCAGGCATGATGAAAGAGATGACTCTATGTGAATATGATCAGTATGGGGTGGGAATGAGGTATACAGTTGGAGATCATCAGCATATAGATGATATTTAACGAGAGGATATTTGGAGATAATGGCTTGGATGGGGAGAATGTAGATAATGAAAAGAATTGGCCCAAGAACTGACCCCTGAGGGACACCATGAGCTTGAGTGAATTGAGAAGAGGACGAGTTATTAATCCTAATAGAATACGATCTATTCGAAACAAATGACATCAGCCAGTTATGAACTTGGCCATGAATTCCAATAGAATTTAGTCTATTACTAAGAATAGCATGGTTAACAGTGTCAAATGCAGACGAAAGGTCAAGAAGTATTAAATACGTAGGGGAGTTGGAGTCAATTGAAATAGCTATGTCGTCAATAATCTTAGTTAGAGCTGTCTCTGTACCTCTAAGGGGAAGATACGCACTTTGGAATTTGTCAGCAATAGAGTTTGACACCAAATATGAGGTGAGCTGACTGGAAACAACCCGTTCAAGTACTTTCGAAATAGTAGACAATTGAGAAATTGGTCTGTAATTTGAAAGAATGGAAGTATCAAGTGAGGACTTCTTGAGGATTGGAGTAATGTAGGCTAACTTCATAGAATCAGGAACCACAGAGGTAAATAGGGACGTACGAATAATGTCACAAAAGTGTAGGATCAAAGTGGGAGCAATATTCTTGAGAAGGAGTAGTGGAATGGGGTCTATGGGAGAGTTAGATTTAGATCGCTGTATTAAATGGAGTATGAAGGAGGGAGAGGGCGATTCAAAACAGGACCAGTGATGAGGATAAGCGAGAATTTGATCATAACTGATAGGAAGGCAGTTAGGGAGATGATCGATTATCTATTTTACTTTATCCTGGAAGAACTGTGCAAAGTCTGCACATAGAGTCATATCATCTCGTTCAGGGAGGGATTTCTTTTTATGTTTTCCAATAATGGAAAAAGACAGGTCGAAAGCCTTCTTAGAGTTTGGATTAAGATCAGATAAGAGATTGATATAATAAGATGATTTAGTAGAGGATAGCTTGCATCGATAATTACATCTAGAACTCTTGAGAGATATAAGATCAGAGGGAGAGTGGGAAAGAGACCAGCGTTTATTATTCCGACGATAAATAAGTCTGAGGTTATGTAAATCAGAGTTAAACCAAGGAGACCGTGGTTTGGTATGAGATTTACGAACACATAATGGAGCGAATAAATCAAGAGCTAATTTAAGATTGTGATTAAGACAGTCAATATGAATAGGAAATTTAGAGGTGGATGTAGAGAGTGATGTAATGATATGGTTGGAGAAAGACAAGGAATTGATAGATGTGATCTTACGGTATTGAGTGAATTGAGTAGGAATGTGAGGTATAGGGAATGCTAACGAGAAGCAAATGGCGTAATGATCAGATATGAGTAAGTCTCGGTAGATATTGGATATAATTGTGGAGTCAGATGGTGTAATGATAAGATCGAGTGTATTTCCGTGGATATGAGTAGGGAAAGATACGTGTTGTGTCAGAGAGTGCTCATATATTAGTTGGTGGAAGTTAGGGGTGGATGAGGGAGTATTGACATGTATATTGAAATCACCTAGTAGTAGGGTATTGGGAGATGAGATTAAGGAAGTTATTTGTCTGAGTTCAGTAATAAATGTTTGAATGTTGGAATGAGGGGGACGATAAATTAATATTAGAGTAAAATGGCATTGTGTAGAACATTTTATTCGACATGAAATAACTTGACAAGAAGTTAGAGAATGGATAGATGTATTAATAACAGTTAGGTTACTATTGTAGAGCAGGGCTACACCACCACCTTTATTAGATCTATTGTCTTGAATTAGTGTAAACTTATTGGGGGTAAGCTGTGATGAAATACTTAAATCATCATCAGATAGCCATGTCTCAGTGATAGCGATTAGATCAAAATGTGAATCACATATATATTGTGATAGCATGTCATATTTATTCCTAACAGATCTAGCATTAAAGAGAGTACATCGTAGGGGAGAGTGAAGGGCTATATAAGGTGGACGTCATTCGGATGACATAGAGTTGGATATGGAGGAGGTAGTAGGAGTGGCGTTAGATAGTATGGAGTTAGATGGTATGGAATTAGATGGTAAGGAGTTAGTACTAGATCTAATATCTTTATATCTATATATGGAAGATGATGAATTATTATCTTTTAATCCATTAATATAGTGGTCAAAAGATTTTTCCCAAGTAATAAACATATCGCTGGATGGTATAAATGGATTAATACTCCAGTTGATTTTATTAGATGCATCATTAGTTAAAATATATCTTAATTCAAATTTATTATTTCTTCTATTAAAAACGCATTTATAGCCAGTAATTAAATTGTTTTTTATAGCATGATATGCAATTTTTTTAAAATACATATCATCAGATGATAATATAGGATGTATAAATAGATAATTAAATTTAGAATTACGCAGTAATGAGGTAGAAAATAGTAATTGATCTTTAGAAAATAATGAGTTTAAGGTTATAATAGCATTACGATTCTTAAATTTAGCATTGATTATCGTATTAATGTTTAATTTTAGGAAATTGAAAATTAATTTTAATGTATCCATATTATTAACATCATGAGGTATATTCTCAATTACAACCATTAATGAAGTATTATTATTGTCAACAGCCAAAGGGGCAACA
>CAXHSG010000355.1:32500-35000 GCA_964019155.1 Osedax fenrisi | reverse complement strand
AATATGGGCAAGCTTTATGCTTTCACTAATTCTCTTCTAGGTAAATCTCATCACAAATCTTATCCTAATATTTCTGATGATATTTTATGTAATAATTTTAGTGATTTTTTCATTTCTAAAATTGATATTATTTACTCAGTCATTAAAATAAAATTGTCATCCCCTTCTATAAATCAATACAATTATTTGAATAATTCCTCTGAAAATTCTCAAAATACTCATTTAAATCAAACTCCTACTCTTACTCATTTTACGCTCCCTTCTAATGTTGACATCTATAATCTTTTAGTTACGGCTTCTTCTGCTTCTCCCTCTGATTCTCTGCCTCTTACTGTGATGAAATCTTTAGCTAACACACTCACTCCACTTTTTTCTTCAATCATTAATCAATCCCTTATTACAGGTGTTATTCCTTCTATTTTAAAACATTCTATTATTACTCCTATTTTAAAGAAAAATAGTCTTAATATAAATGAACTCTCGAACTTTCGCCCTATTGCTCAACTACCTTTAATCTCTAAAATTCTCGAAAAAGTTATTTTTAAACAGATAACTACTTTTATTGATTTTAATAACTTATCCTGTAACTTACAAAGTGCTTTTTAGAAAGAACCACAGTACAGAAACTGCGATAACTCTTATACTAAATGATATATATATACATCTTTAGATAGAAATATGAAAATTCAGATTCTACTTCTAGATCTGTCATCTGCCTTTGATACGCTATCTTTTGATATCCTTTCAGATAGACTTTTAGACATTGGTATATCTTAAACTGCTCATGATTTCTTAATTGGATTTGTCACTAATAGAACTTTTTCTGTTAAGATCAATAACTCCTATTCTAAATCTCAATCATTTAAGTACGGGGTTCCGCAAGGATCCGTCTTAGGTCCACTACTATTCTCTATATATCTGAACCCAATAACTAATATCATCAAATCATTTAAAACATTAAGATTTCATCTCTATGCTGATGATATTCTTATTTATTCTGTTAATAGTAGATTGGTCATGAATAATGAGCTAGTTGAATGTGCCAATCAAGTGAATAAATGGCTACTTATGAACAAACTTCTACTTAATACTTCCAAAACTGAATTACTGAACTTACCGCATAACTTTAATAACTTCACTGATGTATTTATTGATAATATTAGAATTATTCCATCACTAAAAATTAAATATCTTGGTATTACTATTGATAATAAATTGAATTTTGATGATCATATGTAAACTGTTTGCAGGAAAGCAAATTTTCATTTATATAATATACGCTATATAAGAAAGTTCATTAGCAAAGACCTCACTACGATGCTAATTAAAGCAATGGTATTTTCGTCGACTAATTATTGTAATTCGATATATTTAGGTCTATCCAAAAAATTGAATAAATGTATCTTTAGAATTGATCATTCGGCAGTACGATTAATCTATCAACAACCTTTATTTGATCACTCGAGTGTTACATTGCGTCAACATAATCTTAATATTCTCAACAATATTAATAGAAGCAAATATAGAATTCTATGTATAATTCACAAATCACTCACTGCAGGTCCTTCATATATTAGAACTTGCCTATCAGTTAAAGTGCCTATCTGTCGTGAACTTCGATCATCTAATGATGTATACTGCTTACAAGTCAAGAAATCAGTGAAAACAGTAACTTCCAAGAGAGCCTTTCAATACTATGCGCCGCCACTATGGAATTCTCTTCCCTTGAACATAAGAATGATTCCTAATCACGATACCTTTAAATTTAATTTAAAACGTTATTTATTTAATATTGAAAAGTCTTAATTTATTATTTTTACGTTATTTATGTTATGTATGTTATTGATATGTTTTATTTTCCATATGACATTATATCATATGGTTTTTTTTTTTATATATCAATAACCAATATTGCATTTTTCAATGTACAGTTTATAATAATACTAATTATTATTTTGTTTATATTCAATTATGTTATTTTTGTTTGTTTGCTTTGTTACACTCTTGAGAACGCCTGGTGTGTTATTTGCAGTGTTTAAATAAATCGTTTTGATTGATTGATTGATTGATAGTAGTAGTAGTAGTAGTAGTAGTAGTAGTAGTAGTAGTAGTAGTAGTAGTAGTAGTAGTAGTAGTAGTAGTAGTAGTAGTAGTAGTAGTAGTAGTAGTAGTAGTAGTAGTAGTAGTAGTAGTAGTAGTAGTAGTAGTAGTAGTAGTAGTAGTAGTAGTAGTAGTAGTAGTAGTAGTAGTAGTAGTAGTAGTAGTAGTAGTAGTAGTAGTAGTAGTAGTAGTAGTAGTAGTAGTAGTAGTAGTAGTAGTAGTAGTAGTAGTAGTAGTAGTAGTAGTAGTAGTAGTAGTAGTAGTAGTAGTAGTAGTAGTAGTAGTAGTAGTAGTAGTAGTAGTAGTAGTAGTAGTAGTAGTGGTAGTGGTAGTAGTAGTAGTAGTAGTAGTAGTAGTAGTAGTAGTAGTAGTAGTAGTAGTAGTAGTAGTAGTAGTAGTA
>CAXHSG010000355.1:25000-27500 GCA_964019155.1 Osedax fenrisi | reverse complement strand
AGTAGTAGTAGTAGTAGTAGTAGTAGTAGTAGTAGTAGTAGTAGTAGTAGTAGTAGTAGTAGTAGTAGTAGTAGTAGTAGTAGTAGTAGTAGTAGTAGTAGTAGTAGTAGTAGTAGTAGTAGTAGTAGTAGTAGTAGTAGTAGTAGTAGTAGTAGTAGTAGTAGTAGTAGTAGTAGTAGTAGTAGTATTATATTTATTCATTATACCTGTCTATACCAAGCAGGGTGTATTCCAAAAAAATGGATAAACAGTAATAATCCATCCTTAGCTGTAATGGATATACTAAGTAGTGTAAATTTTATATTTAAATGTACTTCATGTATAAATACTCCCATAATTATTAATAATCAAACTGATAGTAGTAACGACGTAACTTCTTTGAAATTACTCAACGAAAATATAAACGAAATAAAAAAACTTATAATCAATTCACAAACACCATCTTACGCTGACATATTAATAAAATCAACAGATAGCATAATTAAAACAAATAATACAATAAATAAACAACTACGTAAAATTCCTAACACTGACCCACAATTATCAATAGTAATAGAAAATATCAATAAACAAAGTCCAAGTAATAATATTATAGATGAGTTATTCGCTATATTAGAACTAGATACTTCCATAATCACTAAAGTAAAATATAATTTTAACAACATTGAAATTATATTTAACTCTCCATATACACTATCAAAGTTCATCACACTACGATACCGGCTAAAAGATACAAAATTTAGTAATTTATTCATGAGGAAATCACTCGATATAAAAATAGTACGACACGGTAAAATACTTTATCATGCAATAAAATCCAATTATGTTACCAATTATAAATGTGTTTTAAATAGAATTTCTAATACATATGAACTACGAACTCGTATAGAAAATACTAGTAAAATTAATTGGTCCAACGAACCACTCATTATACCTACTACAAATCTCGATACATGGACGAAAAGCTATAATGATTATATTACTAATGCTTTTAAAAGTACAATTTCACCTGAACAAACTACTTCTACGGATACCGCGAAATGACTATACTACGATAAATATATTACGTGTTCTTTAATTAATATATGATCAATACACTCTAACATTGATTTATTAAATGATTTTAACCATGAATTTAATCATGATATAATTGCCCTAACGGAAACTTGGCTTAATGAATATTCTGAATATATCATTCCACAGATTACCAATAATATATATAACTTCAAACATATACCACGTCAAGAATTAAGGAGAGGAGGCGGTGTAGGTATTCTATATAAAAAATCTCTTAAACTAACCAGCTTTACAAAATATATACTACCTGGATCTGAATGTATCATAACTATATTCAATATTCACTCCAATAAAATTATACGCTTTATTATTATATATCGACCACCATCAAATAATTACATATCTTTTCTCAATGATCTCAATGACTTATTAACTACTACACAATTAGATAATACTATATTACTAGGCGATTTTAATTTTCATGTTAATTTAAATGATACACCTTCAAGTAATCTAATCTCACTTACAGACTCACACTCACTACATCAACACATAAACAAGCCCACACACATAGGAGGTAATACATTAGATTTAATTGTTACTTCTATATATTCCACACAAATACTAAAAGTACTTAATATTAAATATCTCATTACAGACCATTTTGCTATAATATTTAATATCAATATTCCAAAACCAAAAATTAACACACAATTAATTAATTATAGAAAACTTACTAATATCGACCACGAACTTCTCTCCAATAGTATTATAGAAATTAATCATGATAACATATCGGCGATAGAACTAAATGATCATCTATCATATATACTAAATAAATATGCTCCCATTAGAGTTAAATGCATAAATAGTCGTACAAATAAATGGTTTAACTCTGATACTTTATTAGCCAAACAGGAAATGAGGAAAACTGAAAGATTTTTTTCAAAATATCCATCAGAATCTTCCTTAGAATCCCTACTCAAGGCTAAGAGTTATTTTAAAAAATCTATAGAAATAGCTAAGAATAAATACTACTATACTGAAATAAATCAATCAACCTCTAATCAAAAACATCTCTATGGGATAACTAATTCTTTACTAGGAAAATCAAAAGAAAGAGTCCTTCCAGATATTCCAGATAATATACTATGCAATAATTTTTCCAAATATTTTGTAGATAAAATAAATATTCTAAGTAGTACATTTAACAATAATCAACATAATATACACAATATATCAATAGACCACTCGACTTTAATTAATCAATACCTCACAGAATTCCAACCCTCTTCCAATAATCTAATTCAAACATTATTAGCAAATTCTAACTCTACATCCCCACAAGATCCATTACCACTTCCTTTAATGAAAATAATAGCACCGTCAATATCCATTCCCTTAACTACAATTTTTAAAAACTCACTAACTACTGGAATAGTTCCCCCTGAATATAAACACGCAATAATTACACCCATACTTA
>CAXHSG010000355.1:17500-20000 GCA_964019155.1 Osedax fenrisi | reverse complement strand
TGACACCAAATATGAGGTGAGCTGACTGGAAACAACCCGTTCAAGTACTTTCGAAATAGTAGACAATTGAGAAATTGGTCTGTAATTTGAAAGAATGGAAGTATCAAGTGAGGACTTCTTGAGGATTGGAGTAATGTAGGCTAACTTCATAGAATCAGGAACCACAGAGGTAAATAGGGACGTACGAATAATGTCACAAAAGTGTAGGATCAAAGTGGGAGCAATATTCTTGAGAAGGAGTAGTGGAATGGGGTCTATGGGAGAGTTAGATTTAGATCGCTGTATTAAATGGAGTATGAAGGAGGGAGAGGGCGATTCAAAACAGGACCAGTGATGAGGATAAGCGAGAATTTGATCATAACTGATAGGAAGGCAGTTAGGGAGATGATCGATTATCTTTTTTACTTTATCCTGGAAGAACTGTGCAAAGTCTGCACATAGAGTCATATCATCTCGTTCAGGGAGGGATTTCTTTTTATGTTTTCCAATAATGGAAAAAGACAGGTCGAAAGCCTTCTTAGAGTTTTGATTAAGATCAGATAAGAGATTGATATAATAAGATGATTTAGTAGAGGATAGCTTGCATCGATAATTACATCTAGAACTCTTGAGAGATATAAGATCAGAGGGAGAGTGGGAAAGAGACCAGCGTTTATTATTCCGACGATAAATAAGTCTGAGGTTATGTAAATCAGAGTTAAACCAAGGAGACCGTGGTTTGGTATGAGATTTACGAACACATAATGGAGCGAATAAATCAAGAGCTAATTTAAGATTGTGATTAAGACAGTCAATATGAATAGGAAATTTAGAGGTGGATGTAGAGAGTGATGTAATGATATGGTTGGAGAAAGACAAGGAATTGATAGATGTGATCTTACGGTATTGAGTGAATTGAGTAGGAATGTGAGGTATAGGGAATGCTAACGAGAAGCAAATGGCGTAATGATCAGATATGAGTAAGTCTCGGTAGATATTGGATATAATTGTGGAGTCAGATGGTGTAATGATAAGATCGAGTGTATTTCCGTGGATATGAGTAGGGAAAGATACGTGTTGTGTCAGAGAGTGCTCATATATTAGTTGGTGGAAGTTAGGGGTGGATGAGGGAGTATTGACATGTATATTGAAATCACCTAGTAGTAGGGTATTGGGAGATGAGATTAAGGAAGTTATTTGTCTGAGTTCAGTAATAAATGTTTGAATGTTGGAATGAGGGGGACGATAAATTAATATTAGAGTAAAATGGCATTGTGTAGAACATTTTATTCGACATGAAATAACTTGACAAGAAGTTAGAGAATGGATAGATGTATTAATAACAGTTAGGTTACTATTGTAGAGCAGGGCTACACCACCACCTTTATTAGATCTATTGTCTTGAATTAGTGTAAACTTATTGGGGGTAAGCTGTGATGAAATACTTAAATCATCATCAGATAGCCATGTCTCAGTGATAGCGATTAGATCAAAATGTGAATCACATATATATTGTGATAGCATGTCATATTTATTCCTAACAGATCTAGCATTAAAGAGAGTACATCGTAGGGGAGAGTGAAGGGCTATATAAGGTGGACGTCATTCGGATGACATAGAGTTGGATATGGAGGAGGTAGTAGGAGTGGCGTTAGATAGTATGGAGTTAGATGGTATGGAATTAGATGGTAAGGAGTTAGTACTAGATCTAATATCTTTATATCTATATATGGAAGATGATGAATTATTATCTTTTAATCCATTAATATAGTGGTCAAAAGATTTTTCCCAAGTAATAAACATATCGCTGGATGGTATAAATGGATTAATACTCCAGTTGATTTTATTAGATGCATCATTAGTTAAAATATATCTTAATTCAAATTTATTATTTCTTCTATTAAAAACGCATTTATAGCCAGTAATTAAATTGTTTTTTATAGCATGATATGCAATTTTTTTAAAATACATATCATCAGATGATAATATAGGATGTATAAATAGATAATTAAATTTAGAATTACGCAGTAATGAGGTAGAAAATAGTAATTGATCTTTGAAAATAATGAGTTTAAGGTTATAATAGCATTACGATTCTTAAATTTAGCATTGATTATCGTATTAATGTTTAATTTTAGGAAATTGAAAATTAATTTTAATGTATCCATATTATTAACATCATGAGGTATATTCTCAATTACAACCATTAATGAAGTATTATTATTGACAACAGCCAAAGGGGCAACACTAATAGTTCTACTATGTTTGTTAGTATGCAATGATGTGTTTAATTGAGATGATAAATCAGTCATTTTTTTTAATGAATCCGCGTAAGACATTTTAAAATTATTATTATCATTAATAGTTTCAGAGGTAGATTTTATTAATTTTTTAATATCATCCAGTTTTTCATTAATATTAGATAATTGTGGTACAATTGTATCAGGTGTATTAATAGTAATTGGATATGATATACATGAATTGCATTTAAAAGTAAAATTATCACTATTAAATATAGATT
>CAXHSG010000355.1:7500-10000 GCA_964019155.1 Osedax fenrisi | reverse complement strand
TCTTACTCATTTTACGCTCCCTTCTAATGTTGACATCTATAATCTTTTAGTTACGGCTTCTTCTGCTTCTCCCTCTGATTCTCTGCCTCTTACTGTGATGAAATCTTTAGCTAACACACTCACTCCACTTTTTTCTTCAATCATTAATCAATCCCTTATTACAGGTGTTATTCCTTCTATTTTAAAACATTCTATTATTACTCCTATTTTAAAGAAAAATAGTCTTAATATAAATGAACTCTCGAACTTTCGCCCTATTGCTCAACTACCTTTAATCTCTAAAATTCTCGAAAAAGTTATTTTTAAACAGATAACTACTTTTATTGATTTTAATAACTTATCCTGTAACTTACAAAGTGCTTTTTAGAAAGAACCACAGTACAGAAACTGCGATAACTCTTATACTAAATGATATATATATACATCTTTAGATAGAAATATGAAAATTCAGATTCTACTTCTAGATCTGTCATCTGCCTTTGATACGCTATCTTTTGATATCCTTTCAGATAGACTTTTAGACATTGGTATATCTTAAACTGCTCATGATTTCTTAATTGGATTTGTCACTAATAGAACTTTTTCTGTTAAGATCAATAACTCCTATTCTAAATCTCAATCATTTAAGTACGGGGTTCCGCAAGGATCCGTCTTAGGTCCACTACTATTCTCTATATATCTGAACCCAATAACTAATATCATCAAATCATTTAAAACATTAAGATTTCATCTCTATGCTGATGATATTCTTATTTATTCTGTTAATAGTAGATTGGTCATGAATAATGAGCTAGTTGAATGTGCCAATCAAGTGAATAAATGGCTACTTATGAACAAACTTCTACTTAATACTTCCAAAACTGAATTACTGAACTTACCGCATAACTTTAATAACTTCACTGATGTATTTATTGATAATATTAGAATTATTCCATCACTAAAAATTAAATATCTTGGTATTACTATTGATAATAAATTGAATTTTGATGATCATATGTAAACTGTTTGCAGGAAAGCAAATTTTCATTTATATAATATACGCTATATAAGAAAGTTCATTAGCAAAGACCTCACTACGATGCTAATTAAAGCAATGGTATTTTCGTCGACTAATTATTGTAATTCGATATATTTAGGTCTATCCAAAAAATTGAATAAATGTATCTTTAGAATTGATCATTCGGCAGTACGATTAATCTATCAACAACCTTTATTTGATCACTCGAGTGTTACATTGCGTCAACATAATCTTAATATTCTCAACAATATTAATAGAAGCAAATATAGAATTCTATGTATAATTCACAAATCACTCACTGCAGGTCCTTCATATATTAGAACTTGCCTATCAGTTAAAGTGCCTATCTGTCGTGAACTTCGATCATCTAATGATGTATACTGCTTACAAGTCAAGAAATCAGTGAAAACAGTAACTTCCAAGAGAGCCTTTCAATACTATGCGCCGCCACTATGGAATTCTCTTCCCTTGAACATAAGAATGATTCCTAATCACGATACCTTTAAATTTAATTTAAAACGTTATTTATTTAATATTGAAAAGTCTTAATTTATTATTTTTACGTTATTTATGTTATGTATGTTATTGATATGTTTTATTTTCCATATGACATTATATCATATGGTTTTTTTTTTTATATATCAATAACCAATATTGCATTTTTCAATGTACAGTTTATAATAATACTAATTATTATTTTGTTTATATTCAATTATGTTATTTTTGTTTGTTTGCTTTGTTACACTCTTGAGAACGCCTGGTGTGTTATTTGCAGTGTTTAAATAAATCGTTTTGATTGATTGATTGATTGATAGTAGTAGTAGTAGTAGTAGTAGTAGTAGTAGTAGTAGTAGTAGTAGTAGTAGTAGTAGTAGTAGTAGTAGTAGTAGTAGTAGTAGTAGTAGTAGTAGTAGTAGTAGTAGTAGTAGTAGTAGTAGTAGTAGTAGTAGTAGTAGTAGTAGTAGTAGTAGTAGTAGTAGTAGTAGTAGTAGTAGTAGTAGTAGTAGTAGTAGTAGTAGTAGTAGTAGTAGTAGTAGTAGAGGTAGTAGTAGTAGTAGTAGTAGTAGTAGTAGTAGTAGTAGTAGTAGTAGTAGTAGTAGTAGTAGTAGTAGTAGTAGTAGTAGTAGTAGTAGTAGTAGTAGTAGTAGTAGTAGTAGTAGTAGTAGTAGTAGTAGTGGTAGTGGTAGTAGTAGTAGTAGTAGTAGTAGTAGTAGTAGTAGTAGTAGTAGTAGTAGTAGTAGTAGTAGTAGTAGTAGTAGTAGTAGTAGTAGTAGTAGTAGTAGTAGTAGTAGTAGTAGTAGTAGTAGTAGTAGTAGTAGTAGTAGTAGTAGTAGTAGTAGTAGTAGTAGTAGTAGTAGTAGTAGTAGTAGTAGTAGTAGTAGTAGTAGTAGTAGTAGTAGTAGTAGTAGTAGTAGTAGTAGTAGTAGTAGTAGTAGTAGTAGTAGTAGTAGTAGTAGTAGTAGTAGTAGTAGTAGTAGTAGT
>CAXHSG010000355.1:0-2500 GCA_964019155.1 Osedax fenrisi | reverse complement strand
TAGTAGTATTATATTTATTCATTATACCTGTCTATACCAAGCAGGGTGTATTCCAAAAAAATGGATAAACAGTAATAATCCATCCTTAGCTGTAATGGATATACTAAGTAGTGTAAATTTTATATTTAAATGTACTTCATGTATAAATACTCCCATAATTATTAATAATCAAACTGATAGTAGTAACGACGTAACTTCTTTGAAATTACTCAACGAAAATATAAACGAAATAAAAAAACTTATAATCAATTCACAAACACCATCTTACGCTGACATATTAATAAAATCAACAGATAGCATAATTAAAACAAATAATACAATAAATAAACAACTACGTAAAATTCCTAACACTGACCCACAATTATCAATAGTAATAGAAAATATCAATAAACAAAGTCCAAGTAATAATATTATAGATGAGTTATTCGCTATATTAGAACTAGATACTTCCATAATCACTAAAGTAAAATATAATTTTAACAACATTGAAATTATATTTAACTCTCCATATACACTATCAAAGTTCATCACACTACGATACCGGCTAAAAGATACAAAATTTAGTAATTTATTCATGAGGAAATCACTCGATATAAAAATAGTACGACACGGTAAAATACTTTATCATGCAATAAAATCCAATTATGTTACCAATTATAAATGTGTTTTAAATAGAATTTCTAATACATATGAACTACGAACTCGTATAGAAAATACTAGTAAAATTAATTGGTCCAACGAACCACTCATTATACCTACTACAAATCTCGATACATGGACGAAAAGCTATAATGATTATATTACTAATGCTTTTAAAAGTACAATTTCACCTGAACAAACTACTTCTACGGATACCGCGAAATGACTATACTACGATAAATATATTACGTGTTCTTTAATTAATATATGATCAATACACTCTAACATTGATTTATTAAATGATTTTAACCATGAATTTAATCATGATATAATTGCCCTAACGGAAACTTGGCTTAATGAATATTCTGAATATATCATTCCACAGATTACCAATAATATATATAACTTCAAACATATACCACGTCAAGAATTAAGGAGAGGAGGCGGTGTAGGTATTCTATATAAAAAATCTCTTAAACTAACCAGCTTTACAAAATATATACTACCTGGATCTGAATGTATCATAACTATATTCAATATTCACTCCAATAAAATTATACGCTTTATTATTATATATCGACCACCATCAAATAATTACATATCTTTTCTCAATGATCTCAATGACTTATTAACTACTACACAATTAGATAATACTATATTACTAGGCGATTTTAATTTTCATGTTAATTTAAATGATACACCTTCAAGTAATCTAATCTCACTTACAGACTCACACTCACTACATCAACACATAAACAAGCCCACACACATAGGAGGTAATACATTAGATTTAATTGTTACTTCTATATATTCCACACAAATACTAAAAGTACTTAATATTAAATATCTCATTACAGACCATTTTGCTATAATATTTAATATCAATATTCCAAAACCAAAAATTAACACACAATTAATTAATTATAGAAAACTTACTAATATCGACCACGAACTTCTCTCCAATAGTATTATAGAAATTAATCATGATAACATATCGGCGATAGAACTAAATGATCATCTATCATATATACTAAATAAATATGCTCCCATTAGAGTTAAATGCATAAATAGTCGTACAAATAAATGGTTTAACTCTGATACTTTATTAGCCAAACAGGAAATGAGGAAAACTGAAAGATTTTTTTCAAAATATCCATCAGAATCTTCCTTAGAATCCCTACTCAAGGCTAAGAGTTATTTTAAAAAATCTATAGAAATAGCTAAGAATAAATACTACTATACTGAAATAAATCAATCAACCTCTAATCAAAAACATCTCTATGGGATAACTAATTCTTTACTAGGAAAATCAAAAGAAAGAGTCCTTCCAGATATTCCAGATAATATACTATGCAATAATTTTTCCAAATATTTTGTAGATAAAATAAATATTCTAAGTAGTACATTTAACAATAATCAACATAATATACACAATATATCAATAGACCACTCGACTTTAATTAATCAATACCTCACAGAATTCCAACCCTCTTCCAATAATCTAATTCAAACATTATTAGCAAATTCTAACTCTACATCCCCACAAGATCCATTACCACTTCCTTTAATGAAAATAATAGCACCGTCAATATCCATTCCCTTAACTACAATTTTTAAAAACTCACTAACTACTGGAATAGTTCCCCCTGAATATAAACACGCAATAATTACACCCATACTTAAAAAACATAAACATGACATAAATGACTTGAAAAACTATCGCCCAATATCACAACTTCCTACTATATCTAAATTGCTAGAACGAGTAGTTACTATACAATTGAAAGATTTTTTATATTCTAACAATTTAATAGATAACTACCAAAGTTCATACAGAACAAATCATAGCACCGAAACAACC
>CAXHSG010000352.1:2500-5000 GCA_964019155.1 Osedax fenrisi | reverse complement strand
TTTCTAAAATGCTATAGTACACTTATACGCATCGAATATTCGATTTTATATTAGCGTATATGTTTTCCCGTATTTTGAATATGTTATTTATTTACTTATGAATTTATCTATTTTATATTCGATAGTACTATTGTTATTATAATTTACATTTCGTTATCCTATATAGTTATATACACATCGTATATGTATTCTACTCAGTTTTTTACGCTCTTTCTAAAATGCTACAGTACACTTATACGCATCGAATATTCGATTTTATATTAGCGTATATGTTTTCCCGTTTTTTGAATTTGTTATTTATTTACTTATGAATTTATCTATTTTATATTCGATAGTACTATTATTATTATAATTTACATTTCGTTATCCTATATAGTTATATACACATCGTATATGTATTCTACTCAGTTTTTTACACTCTTTCTAAAATGCTACAGTACACTTATACGCATCGAATATTCGATTTTATATTAGCGTATATGTTTTCCCGTATTTTGAATATGTTATTTATTTACTTATGAATTTATCTATTTTATATTCGATAGTACTATTGTTATTATAATTTACATTTCGTTATCCTATATAGTTATATACACATCGTATATGTATTCTACTCAGTTTTTTACGCTCTTTCTAAAATGCTATAGTACACTTATACGCATCGAATATTCGATTTTATATTAGCGTATATGTTTTCCCGTATTTTGAATATGTTATTTATTTACTTATGAATTTATCTATTTTATATTCGATAGTACTATTGTTATTATAATTTACATTTCGTTATCCTATATAGTTATATACACATCGTATATGTATTCTACTCAGTTTTTTACGCTCTTTCTAAAATGCTATAGTACACTTATACGCATCGAATATTCGATTTTATATTAGCGTATATGTTTTCCCGTATTTTGAATATGTTATTTATTTACTTATGAATTTATCTATTTTATATTCGATAGTACTATTGTTATTATAATTTACATTTCGTTATCCTATATAGTTATATACACATCGTATATGTATTCTACTCAGTTTTTTACGCTCTTTCTAAAATGCTATAGTACACTTATACGCATCGAATATTCGATTTTATATTAGCGTATATGTTTTCCCGTATTTTGAATATGTTATTTATTTACTTATGAATTTATCTATTTTATATTCGATAGTACTATTGTTATTATAATTTACATTTCGTTATCCTATATAGTTATATACACATCGTATATGTATTCTACTCAGTTTTTTACGCTCTTTCTAAAATGCTACAGTACACTTATACGCATCGAATATTCGATTTTATATTAGCGTATATGTTTTCCCGTTTTTTGAATTTGTTATTTATTTACTTATGAATTTATCTATTTTATATTCGATAGTACTATTATTATTATAATTTACATTTCGTTATCCTATATAGTTATATACACATCGTATATGTATTCTACTCAGTTTTTTACACTCTTTCTAAAATGCTATAGTACACTTATACGCATCGAATATTCGATTTTATATTAGCGTATATGTTTTATTGATACAGTATAATAAATAATTTTTCTTAACAGAAATTTTATACGCCTAACATAATACCGCATAGAAATAACGTTTCTACTGGTCTTATTATAGTGGGTTATTTATATTTTTAATTTTTAATTTTATTTTCATAGTACTCTTATTGTATTACTTTATATTTCGTTACACTATATTGTTATACAAGTATTATATATGGTTTCTACTTAGTTTTAAACGATTTTTCAATAGAGCTATAGAATACATATGTACGTTAAGTATTCAATTTTATAATACAATATTTCGTTTTAATAAATAAATTTACAGAATATATTATGTGCGTAGAACAAGACCGCAGAGAAATTACGTTTCTCTGGTCTTTTTTGTGTCTGGTTTTGATTTTATCTGTAAATATTTTAAATTAATGGGAATTGAATAAATATATTTTTTTTGTATCCTGTACATGTATTATATTTCATTGTTAATTTAAAATATTGATATAAGTAAATCGAGATAAAAAATTTTTTTTTTAGAAAAATACACAAGTATGTTAAATTACAAAAAAAAGTTAGTTTGTTTAATTTTGAGCATTATTTGAGTATATCGTAAAAAATGGAAAAATTCGAGTAGAGCATTTTACTGGTTGAGGGTAATCCGCACTCAGTCGCCAAGCGATTGAGTAAAGATTGCTGGTCTTTTTCTTATATGGATAGATCACTGGTAAAAAATAGCCTTCGGGATAAGCTCTATTTATTAAAACAATTCTTTTTAGACGTTGACTGTAATTATTTTCGGGTAATTCTGTATTGTCTAACCGCAAACCGTATATATTGGCTCGTTCGTTACGCGACGTGTTTATATTTCTAGATATTTTATTACATCTTGATTTCTTGTACGTACGGCTCGTGTATTCGAGTGTCGGCTGCGCTTAAATTTACGAACGCGGAGATTTTCGCAAGGTTCGCGATCTATTTTTTCGTTTTCA
>CAXHSG010000351.1:20000-22500 GCA_964019155.1 Osedax fenrisi | reverse complement strand
TATATAATCATGCAAAGAGTGTATCTAACTATATCGGAAATATAGTTATAGACCAACGTCAACCTATAACATCGTTGAAAACGAAAAAATAGATCGCGAACCTTGCGAAAATCTCCGCGTTCGTAAATTTAAGCGCAGCCGACACTCGAATACACGAGCCGTACGTACAAGAAATCAAGATGTAATAAAATATCTAGAAATATAAACACGTCGCGTAACGAACGAGCCAATATATACGGTTTGCGGTTAGACAATACAGAATTACCCGAAAATAATTACAGTCAACGTCTAAAAAGAATTGTTTTAATAAATAGAGCTTATCCCGAAGGCTATTTTTTACCAGTGATCTATCCATATAAGAAAAAGACCAGCAATCTTTACTCAATCGCTTGGCGACTGAGTGCGGATTACCCTCAACCAGTAAAATGCTCTACTCGAATTTTTCCATTTTTTACGATATACTCAAATAATGCTCAAAATTAAACAAACTAACTTTTTTTTGTAATTTAACATACTTGTGTATTTTTCTAAAAAAAAAATTTTTTATCTCGATTTACTTATATCAATATTTTAAATTAACAATGAAATATAATACATGTACAGGATACAAAAAAAATATATTTATTCAATTCCCATTAATTTAAAATATTTACAGATAAAATCAAAACCAGACACAAAAAAGACCAGAGAAACGTAATTTCTCTGCGGTCTTGTTCTACGCACATAATATATTCTGTAAATTTATTTATTAAAACGAAATATTGTATTATAAAATTGAATACTTAACGTACATATGTATTCTATAGCTCTATTGAAAGATCGTTTAAAACTAAGTAGAAACCATATATAATACTTGTATAACAATATAGTGTAACGAAATATAAAGTAATACAATAAGAGTACTATGAAAATAAAATTAAAAATTAAAAATATAAATAACCCACTATAATAAGACCAGTAGAAACGTTATTTCTATGCGGTATTATGTTAGGCGTATAAAATTTCTGTTAAGAAAAATTATTTATTATACTGTATCAATAAAACATATACGCTAATATAAAATCGAATATTCGATGCGTATAAGTGTACTGTAGCATTTTAGAAAGAGCGTAAAAAACTGAGTAGAATACATATACGATGTGTATATAACTATATAGGATAACGAAATGTAAATTATAATAACAATAGTACTATCGAATATAAAATAGATAAATTCATAAGTAAATAAATAACATATTCAAAATACGGGAAAACATATACGCTAATATAAAATCGAATATTCGATGCGTATAAGTGTACTATAGCATTTTAGAAAGAGCGTAAAAAACTGAGTAGAATACATATACGATGTGTATATAACTATATAGGATAACGAAATGTAAATTATAATAACAATAGTACTATCGAATATAGAATAGATAAATTCATAAGTAAATAAATAACATATTCAAAAAACGGGAAAACATATACGCTAATATAAAATCGAATATTCGATGCGTATAAGTGTACTATAGCATTTTAGAAAGAGCGTAAAAAACTGAGTAGAATACATATACGATGTGTATATAACTATATAGGATAACGAAATGTAAATTATAATAACAATAGTACTATCGAATATAAAATAGATAAATTCATAAGTAAATAAATAACATATTCAAAATACGGGAAAACATATACGCTAATATAAAATCGAATATTCGATGCGTATAAGTGTACTATAGCATTTTAGAAAGAGCGTAAAAAACTGAGTAGAATACATATACGATGTGTATATAACTATATAGGATAACGAAATGTAAATTATAATAACAATAGTACTATCGAATATAGAATAGATAAATTCATAAGTAAATAAATAACATATTCAAAAAACGGGAAAACATATACGCTAATATAAAATCGAATATTCGATGCGTATAAGTGTACTATAGCATTTTAGAAAGAGCGTAAAAAACTGAGTAGAATACATATACGATGTGTATATAACTATATAGGATAACGAAATGTAAATTATAATAACAATAGTACTATCGAATATAGAATAGATAAATTCATAAGTAAATAAATAACATATTCAAAAAACGGGAAAACATATACGCTAATATAAAATCGAATATTCGATGCGTATAAGTGTACTATAGCATTTTAGAAAGAGCGTAAAAAACTGAGTAGAATACATATACGATGTGTATATAACTATATAGGATAACGAAATGTAAATTATAATAACAATAGTACTATCGAATATAGAATAGATAAATTCATAAGTAAATAAATAACATATTCAAAAAACGGGAAAACATATACGCTAATATAAAATCGAATATTCGATGCGTATAAGTGTACTATAGCATTTTAGAAAGAGCGTAAAAAACTGAGTAGAATACATATACGATGTGTATATAACTATATAGGATAACGAAATGTAAATTATAATAACAATAGTACTATCGAATATAGAATAGATAAATTCATAAGTAAATAAATAACATATTCA
>CAXHSG010000349.1:22500-24899 GCA_964019155.1 Osedax fenrisi | reverse complement strand
AGCTGGGTTTAGACCGTCGTGAGACAGGTTAGTTTTACCCTACTAATGACAAGTCGTTGCAATGGTAATCCTGCTTAGTACGAGAGGAACCGCAGGTTCAGACAATTGGTTCATGTGTTTGGCTGAAAAGCCATTGATGCGAAGCTACCGTCTGGGGGCTTATGACTGAACGCCTCTAAGTCAGAATCCCGCCCAAATTTGTTATGATACTCATCGTGCCTTGTGACTAAGGGGCAACGATATAGGCTTTCGTCCGTTTTCGGCGTGGCCCGTGAAAAGGCCGCAATTATTGACTCTCTCCGAGTACGAATACGTACTCGGTCGTCTCTTCCTATCATTTCCGTACAACGTCAGGGTACAAAATCAATCGTATACGACTTTGGTCTGAGTCGAGGGGTCGTACTTAGTAGAGCAGCCGCCACACTGCGATCTATTGAGACTTTTCCTTTGACTCGGTGATTTGTTAGCTTAGACTAACTCATTCAAAAAAAATTCAATGTTTTACGGTTTTTTTTTTTGCCGTGATTTCATTGGATTTTTGTTATTCATGGGGCTTGTAAAACGGCAGAGTATGTATCCGAAATTATGGCTGGGAAAACGGCAGAGTATGATTCCAAAAATACAGGCTTGTAAAACGGCAGAGTATGTATCCGAAATTATGGCTGGGAAAACGGCAGAGTATGATTCCAAAAATACAGGCTGGTAAAACGGCAGAGTATGTATCCGAAATTATGGCTGGGAAAACGGCAGAGTATGATTCCAAAAATACAGGCTTGTAAAACGGCAGAGTATGTATCCGAAATTATGGCTGGGAAAACGGCAGAGTATGATTCCAAAAATACAGGCTTGTAAAACGGCAGAGTATGTATCCGAAATTATGGCTGGGAAAACGGCAGAGTATGAATTCGAATATGGTTAGTATAGAAAACGGCAGAGTATGAATTCGAATATGGTTAGTATAGAAAACGGTAGAGTATGAATTCGAATATGGTTAGTATAGAAAACGGTAGAGTATGAATTCGAAAATATTTAGTTCTGAAAACGGTAGAGTATGAATTCGAAAATATTTAGTTCTGAAAACGGTAGAGTATGAATTCGAAAATATTTAGTTCTGAAAACGGTAGAGTATGAATTCGAAAATATTTAGTTCTGAAAACGATAGAGTATAATTTCGTTATTGTACTATTAAGTAGTTTATTTCTACCCCCGCAGTTGACGCGAGTAATAAAATATATTATATATATAATTACGAATTTAAAAAAAATATATTCAACTAGATTTGAACTCGTTACCTTCTAATTACGAGTCATTAGCTGTACCACTACGCTATATCACTAGTTATTAAATTTGAATATATTATACTATTTATAGAAATTTATATAGTTTACAATATTTTTTCGATAGTTCTCTTATTCTTATAATTTACATTTCGTTATCCTATATAGTTATATACACATCGTATATGTATTCTACTCAGTTTTTTACGCTCTTTCTAAAATGCTATAGTACACTTATACGCATCGAATATTCGATTTTATATTAGCGTATATGTTTTCCCGTTTTTTGAATATGTTATTTATTTACTTATGAATTTATCTATTCTATATTCGATAGTACTATTGTTATTATAATTTACATTTCGTTATCCTATATAGTTATATACACATCGTATATGTATTCTACTCAGTTTTTTACGCTCTTTCTAAAATGCTATAGTACACTTATACGCATCGAATATTCGATTTTATATTAGCGTATATGTTTTCCCGTTTTTTGAATATGTTATTTATTTACTTATGAATTTATCTATTCTATATTCGATAGTACTATTGTTATTATAATTTACATTTCGTTATCCTATATAGTTATATACACATCGTATATGTATTCTACTCAGTTTTTTACGCTCTTTCTAAAATGCTATAGTACACTTATACGCATCGAATATTCGATTTTATATTAGCGTATATGTTTTCCCGTTTTTTGAATATGTTATTTATTTACTTATGAATTTATCTATTCTATATTCGATAGTACTATTGTTATTATAATTTACATTTCGTTATCCTATATAGTTATATACACATCGTATATGTATTCTACTCAGTTTTTTACGCTCTTTCTAAAATGCTATAGTACACTTATACGCATCGAATATTCGATTTTATATTAGCGTATATGTTTTCCCGTTTTTTGAATATGTTATTTATTTACTTATGAATTTATCTATTCTATATTCGATAGTACTATTGTTATTATAATTTACATTTCGTTATCCTATATAGTTATATACACATCGTATATGTATTCTACTCAGTTTTTTACGCTCTTTCTAAAATGCTATAGTACACTTATACGCATCGAATATTCGATTTTATATTAGCGTATATGTTTTCCCG
>CAXHSG010000349.1:0-2500 GCA_964019155.1 Osedax fenrisi | reverse complement strand
TATTATAATTTACATTTCGTTATCCTATATAGTTATATACACATCGTATATGTATTCTACTCAGTTTTTTACGCTCTTTCTAAAATGCTATAGTACACTTATACGCATCGAATATTCGATTTTATATTAGCGTATATGTTTTCCCGTTTTTTGAATATGTTATTTATTTACTTATGAATTTATCTATTCTATATTCGATAGTACTATTGTTATTATAATTTACATTTCGTTATCCTATATAGTTATATACACATCGTATATGTATTCTACTCAGTTTTTTACGCTCTTTCTAAAATGCTATAGTACACTTATACGCATCGAATATTCGATTTTATATTAGCGTATATGTTTTCCCGTTTTTTGAATATGTTATTTATTTACTTATGAATTTATCTATTCTATATTCGATAGTACTATTGTTATTATAATTTACATTTCGTTATCCTATATAGTTATATACACATCGTATATGTATTCTACTCAGTTTTTTACGCTCTTTCTAAAATGCTATAGTACACTTATACGCATCGAATATTCGATTTTATATTAGCGTATATGTTTTCCCGTATTTTGAATATGTTATTTATTTACTTATGAATTTATCTATTTTATATTCGATAGTACTATTGTTATTATAATTTACATTTCGTTATCCTATATAGTTATATACACATCGTATATGTATTCTACTCAGTTTTTTACGCTCTTTCTAAAATGCTATAGTACACTTATACGCATCGAATATTCGATTTTATATTAGCGTATATGTTTTCCCGTTTTTTGAATATGTTATTTATTTACTTATGAATTTATCTATTCTATATTCGATAGTACTATTGTTATTATAATTTACATTTCGTTATCCTATATAGTTATATACACATCGTATATGTATTCTACTCAGTTTTTTACGCTCTTTCTAAAATGCTATAGTACACTTATACGCATCGAATATTCGATTTTATATTAGCGTATATGTTTTCCCGTATTTTGAATATGTTATTTATTTACTTATGAATTTATCTATTTTATATTCGATAGTACTATTGTTATTATAATTTACATTTCGTTATCCTATATAGTTATATACACATCGTATATGTATTCTACTCAGTTTTTTACGCTCTTTCTAAAATGCTACAGTACACTTATACGCATCGAATATTCGATTTTATATTAGCGTATATGTTTTATTGATACAGTATAATAAATAATTTTTCTTAACAGAAATTTTATACGCCTAACATAATACCGCATAGAAATAACGTTTCTACTGGTCTTATTATAGTGGGTTATTTATATTTTTAATTTTTAATTTTATTTTCATAGTACTCTTATTGTATTACTTTATATTTCGTTACACTATATTGTTATACAAGTATTATATATGGTTTCTACTTAGTTTTAAACGATCTTTCAATAGAGCTATAGAATACATATGTACGTTAAGTATTCAATTTTATAATACAATATTTCGTTTTAATAAATAAATTTACAGAATATATTATGTGCGTAGAACAAGACCGCAGAGAAATTACGTTTCTCTGGTCTTTTTTGTGTCTGGTTTTGATTTTATCTGTAAATATTTTAAATTAATGGGAATTGAATAAATATATTTTTTTTGTATCCTGTACATGTATTATATTTCATTGTTAATTTAAAATATTGATATAAGTAAATCGAGATAAAAAATTTTTTTTTTAGAAAAATACACAAGTATGTTAAATTACAAAAAAAAGTTAGTTTGTTTAATTTTGAGCATTATTTGAGTATATCGTAAAAAATGGAAAAATTCGAGTAGAGCATTTTACTGGTTGAGGGTAATCCGCACTCAGTCGCCAAGCGATTGAGTAAAGATTGCTGGTCTTTTTCTTATATGGATAGATCACTGGTAAAAAATAGCCTTCGGGATAAGCTCTATTTATTAAAACAATTCTTTTTAGACGTTGACTGTAATTATTTTCGGGTAATTCTGTATTGTCTAACCGCAAACCGTATATATTGGCTCGTTCGTTACGCGACGTGTTTATATTTCTAGATATTTTATTACATCTTGATTTCTTGTACGTACGGCTCGTGTATTCGAGTGTCGGCTGCGCTTAAATTTACGAACGCGGAGATTTTCGCAAGGTTCGCGATCTATTTTTTCGTTTTCAACGATGTTATAGGTTGACGTTGGTCTATAACTATATTTCCGATATAGTTAGATACACTCTTTGCATGATTATATAGTTTTATCGTAATTCTATTTATTCTTATTGCAGTTTTGAGAGTTATCTGGTTGATCCTGCCAGTAGTCATATGCTTGTCTCAAAGATTAAGCCATGCATGTCTAAGTACAAACTTACACAAAGTGAAACCGCGAATGGCTCATTAAATCGGTCACTATTTATTGGATCATATGTCCTACTCGGATAACTGTAGTAATTCTAGAGCTAATACTGTGCAACTTATAGACTGGAACTCGTAAGAGTGAAGGTCGCATTTATTAGATCAAACC
>CAXHSG010000347.1:0-2500 GCA_964019155.1 Osedax fenrisi | reverse complement strand
TTATTTACTTATGAATTTATCTATTCTATATTCGATAGTACTATTGTTATTATAATTTACATTTCGTTATCCTATATAGTTATATACACATCGTATATGTATTCTACTCAGTTTTTTACGCTCTTTCTAAAATGCTATAGTACACTTATACGCATCGAATATTCGATTTTATATTAGCGTATATGTTTTCCCGTTTTTTGAATATGTTATTTATTTACTTATGAATTTATCTATTCTATATTCGATAGTACTATTGTTATTATAATTTACATTTCGTTATCCTATATAGTTATATACACATCGTATATGTATTCTACTCAGTTTTTTACGCTCTTTCTAAAATGCTATAGTACACTTATACGCATCGAATATTCGATTTTATATTAGCGTATATGTTTTCCCGTATTTTGAATATGTTATTTATTTACTTATGAATTTATCTATTTTATATTCGATAGTACTATTGTTATTATAATTTACATTTCGTTATCCTATATAGTTATATACACATCGTATATGTATTCTACTCAGTTTTTTACGCTCTTTCTAAAATGCTATAGTACACTTATACGCATCGAATATTCGATTTTATATTAGCGTATATGTTTTCCCGTTTTTTGAATATGTTATTTATTTACTTATGAATTTATCTATTCTATATTCGATAGTACTATTGTTATTATAATTTACATTTCGTTATCCTATATAGTTATATACACATCGTATATGTATTCTACTCAGTTTTTTACGCTCTTTCTAAAATGCTATAGTACACTTATACGCATCGAATATTCGATTTTATATTAGCGTATATGTTTTCCCGTATTTTGAATATGTTATTTATTTACTTATGAATTTATCTATTTTATATTCGATAGTACTATTGTTATTATAATTTACATTTCGTTATCCTATATAGTTATATACACATCGTATATGTATTCTACTCAGTTTTTTACGCTCTTTCTAAAATGCTACAGTACACTTATACGCATCGAATATTCGATTTTATATTAGCGTATATGTTTTATTGATACAGTATAATAAATAATTTTTCTTAACAGAAATTTTATACGCCTAACATAATACCGCATAGAAATAACGTTTCTACTGGTCTTATTATAGTGGGTTATTTATATTTTTAATTTTTAATTTTATTTTCATAGTACTCTTATTGTATTACTTTATATTTCGTTACACTATATTGTTATACAAGTATTATATATGGTTTCTACTTAGTTTTAAACGATCTTTCAATAGAGCTATAGAATACATATGTACGTTAAGTATTCAATTTTATAATACAATATTTCGTTTTAATAAATAAATTTACAGAATATATTATGTGCGTAGAACAAGACCGCAGAGAAATTACGTTTCTCTGGTCTTTTTTGTGTCTGGTTTTGATTTTATCTGTAAATATTTTAAATTAATGGGAATTGAATAAATATATTTTTTTTGTATCCTGTACATGTATTATATTTCATTGTTAATTTAAAATATTGATATAAGTAAATCGAGATAAAAAATTTTTTTTTTAGAAAAATACACAAGTATGTTAAATTACAAAAAAAAGTTAGTTTGTTTAATTTTGAGCATTATTTGAGTATATCGTAAAAAATGGAAAAATTCGAGTAGAGCATTTTACTGGTTGAGGGTAATCCGCACTCAGTCGCCAAGCGATTGAGTAAAGATTGCTGGTCTTTTTCTTATATGGATAGATCACTGGTAAAAAATAGCCTTCGGGATAAGCTCTATTTATTAAAACAATTCTTTTTAGACGTTGACTGTAATTATTTTCGGGTAATTCTGTATTGTCTAACCGCAAACCGTATATATTGGCTCGTTCGTTACGCGACGTGTTTATATTTCTAGATATTTTATTACATCTTGATTTCTTGTACGTACGGCTCGTGTATTCGAGTGTCGGCTGCGCTTAAATTTACGAACGCGGAGATTTTCGCAAGGTTCGCGATCTATTTTTTCGTTTTCAACGATGTTATAGGTTGACGTTGGTCTATAACTATATTTCCGATATAGTTAGATACACTCTTTGCATGATTATATAGTTTTATCGTAATTCTATTTATTCTTATTGCAGTTTTGAGAGTTATCTGGTTGATCCTGCCAGTAGTCATATGCTTGTCTCAAAGATTAAGCCATGCATGTCTAAGTACAAACTTACACAAAGTGAAACCGCGAATGGCTCATTAAATCGGTCACTATTTATTGGATCATATGTCCTACTCGGATAACTGTAGTAATTCTAGAGCTAATACTGTGCAACTTATAGACTGGAACTCGTAAGAGTGAAGGTCGCATTTATTAGATCAAACCAGACATCGCAAGATGCTGTTTTGGTGACTCTGGATAACCTTCGGCTGATCGCATAGCCTTGCGCTGGCGACATATCTTTCAAGTGTCCGCCCTATCAACTGTCGATGGTAAGTGATATGCTTACCATGGTCGTAACGGGTAGCGGGGAATCAGGGTTCGATTC
>CAXHSG010000346.1:12500-15000 GCA_964019155.1 Osedax fenrisi | reverse complement strand
TTATAATTTACATTTCGTTATCCTATATAGTTATATACACATCGTATATGTATTCTACTCAGTTTTTTACGCTCTTTCTAAAATGCTATAGTACACTTATACGCATCGAATATTCGATTTTATATTAGCGTATATGTTTTCCCGTATTTTGAATATGTTATTTATTTACTTATGAATTTATCTATTTTATATTCGATAGTACTATTGTTATTATAATTTACATTTCGTTATCCTATATAGTTATATACACATCGTATATGTATTCTACTCAGTTTTTTACGCTCTTTCTAAAATGCTACAGTACACTTATACGCATCGAATATTCGATTTTATATTAGCGTATATGTTTTCCCGTTTTTTGAATTTGTTATTTATTTACTTATGAATTTATCTATTTTATATTCGATAGTACTATTATTATTATAATTTACATTTCGTTATCCTATATAGTTATATACACATCGTATATGTATTCTACTCAGTTTTTTACACTCTTTCTAAAATGCTACAGTACACTTATACGCATCGAATATTCGATTTTATATTAGCGTATATGTTTTCCCGTATTTTGAATATGTTATTTATTTACTTATGAATTTATCTATTTTATATTCGATAGTACTATTGTTATTATAATTTACATTTCGTTATCCTATATAGTTATATACACATCGTATATGTATTCTACTCAGTTTTTTACGCTCTTTCTAAAATGCTATAGTACACTTATACGCATCGAATATTCGATTTTATATTAGCGTATATGTTTTCCCGTATTTTGAATATGTTATTTATTTACTTATGAATTTATCTATTTTATATTCGATAGTACTATTGTTATTATAATTTACATTTCGTTATCCTATATAGTTATATACACATCGTATATGTATTCTACTCAGTTTTTTACGCTCTTTCTAAAATGCTATAGTACACTTATACGCATCGAATATTCGATTTTATATTAGCGTATATGTTTTCCCGTATTTTGAATATGTTATTTATTTACTTATGAATTTATCTATTTTATATTCGATAGTACTATTGTTATTATAATTTACATTTCGTTATCCTATATAGTTATATACACATCGTATATGTATTCTACTCAGTTTTTTACGCTCTTTCTAAAATGCTATAGTACACTTATACGCATCGAATATTCGATTTTATATTAGCGTATATGTTTTCCCGTATTTTGAATATGTTATTTATTTACTTATGAATTTATCTATTTTATATTCGATAGTACTATTGTTATTATAATTTACATTTCGTTATCCTATATAGTTATATACACATCGTATATGTATTCTACTCAGTTTTTTACGCTCTTTCTAAAATGCTACAGTACACTTATACGCATCGAATATTCGATTTTATATTAGCGTATATGTTTTCCCGTTTTTTGAATTTGTTATTTATTTACTTATGAATTTATCTATTTTATATTCGATAGTACTATTATTATTATAATTTACATTTCGTTATCCTATATAGTTATATACACATCGTATATGTATTCTACTCAGTTTTTTACACTCTTTCTAAAATGCTATAGTACACTTATACGCATCGAATATTCGATTTTATATTAGCGTATATGTTTTATTGATACAGTATAATAAATAATTTTTCTTAACAGAAATTTTATACGCCTAACATAATACCGCATAGAAATAACGTTTCTACTGGTCTTATTATAGTGGGTTATTTATATTTTTAATTTTTAATTTTATTTTCATAGTACTCTTATTGTATTACTTTATATTTCGTTACACTATATTGTTATACAAGTATTATATATGGTTTCTACTTAGTTTTAAACGATTTTTCAATAGAGCTATAGAATACATATGTACGTTAAGTATTCAATTTTATAATACAATATTTCGTTTTAATAAATAAATTTACAGAATATATTATGTGCGTAGAACAAGACCGCAGAGAAATTACGTTTCTCTGGTCTTTTTTGTGTCTGGTTTTGATTTTATCTGTAAATATTTTAAATTAATGGGAATTGAATAAATATATTTTTTTTGTATCCTGTACATGTATTATATTTCATTGTTAATTTAAAATATTGATATAAGTAAATCGAGATAAAAAATTTTTTTTTTAGAAAAATACACAAGTATGTTAAATTACAAAAAAAAGTTAGTTTGTTTAATTTTGAGCATTATTTGAGTATATCGTAAAAAATGGAAAAATTCGAGTAGAGCATTTTACTGGTTGAGGGTAATCCGCACTCAGTCGCCAAGCGATTGAGTAAAGATTGCTGGTCTTTTTCTTATATGGATAGATCACTGGTAAAAAATAGCCTTCGGGATAAGCTCTATTTATTAAAACAATTCTTTTTAGACGTTGACTGTAATTATTTTCGGGTAATTCTGTATTGTCTAACCGCAAACCGTATATATTGGCTCGTTCGTTACGCGACGTGTTTATATTTCTAGATATTTTATTACATCTTGATTTCTTGTACGTACGGCTCGTGTAT
>CAXHSG010000346.1:2500-5000 GCA_964019155.1 Osedax fenrisi | reverse complement strand
AATTCGAATATGGTTAGTATAGAAAACGGTAGAGTATGAATTCGAATATGGTTAGTATAGAAAACGGTAGAGTATGAATTCGAATATGGTTAGTATAGAAAACGGTAGAGTATGAATTCGAAAATATTTAGTTCTGAAAACGGTAGAGTATGAATTCGAAAATATTTAGTTCTGAAAACGATAGAGTATAATTTCGTTATTGTACTATTAAGTAGTTTATTTCTACCCCCGCAGTTGACGCGATTAATAAAATATATTATATATATAATTACGAATTTAAAAAAAATATATTCAGCTAGATTTGAACTCGTTACCTTCTAATTACGAGTCATTAGCTGTACCACTACGCTATACCACTAGTTATTAAATTTGAATATATTATACTATTTATAGAAATTTATATAGTTTACAATATTTTTTCGATAGTTCTCTTATTCTTATAATTTACATTTCGTTATCCTATATAGTTATATACACATCGTATATGTATTCTACTCAGTTTTTTACGCTCTTTCTAAAATGCTATAGTACACTTATACGCATCGAATATTCGATTTTATATTAGCGTATATGTTTTCCCGTATTTTGAATATGTTATTTATTTACTTATGAATTTATCTATTTTATATTCGATAGTACTATTGTTATTATAATTTACATTTCGTTATCCTATATAGTTATATACACATCGTATATGTATTCTACTCAGTTTTTTACGCTCTTTCTAAAATGCTACAGTACACTTATACGCATCGAATATTCGATTTTATATTAGCGTATATGTTTTCCCGTTTTTTGAATTTGTTATTTATTTACTTATGAATTTATCTATTTTATATTCGATAGTACTATTATTATTATAATTTACATTTCGTTATCCTATATAGTTATATACACATCGTATATGTATTCTACTCAGTTTTTTACACTCTTTCTAAAATGCTACAGTACACTTATACGCATCGAATATTCGATTTTATATTAGCGTATATGTTTTCCCGTATTTTGAATATGTTATTTATTTACTTATGAATTTATCTATTTTATATTCGATAGTACTATTGTTATTATAATTTACATTTCGTTATCCTATATAGTTATATACACATCGTATATGTATTCTACTCAGTTTTTTACGCTCTTTCTAAAATGCTATAGTACACTTATACGCATCGAATATTCGATTTTATATTAGCGTATATGTTTTCCCGTATTTTGAATATGTTATTTATTTACTTATGAATTTATCTATTTTATATTCGATAGTACTATTGTTATTATAATTTACATTTCGTTATCCTATATAGTTATATACACATCGTATATGTATTCTACTCAGTTTTTTACGCTCTTTCTAAAATGCTATAGTACACTTATACGCATCGAATATTCGATTTTATATTAGCGTATATGTTTTCCCGTATTTTGAATATGTTATTTATTTACTTATGAATTTATCTATTTTATATTCGATAGTACTATTGTTATTATAATTTACATTTCGTTATCCTATATAGTTATATACACATCGTATATGTATTCTACTCAGTTTTTTACGCTCTTTCTAAAATGCTATAGTACACTTATACGCATCGAATATTCGATTTTATATTAGCGTATATGTTTTCCCGTATTTTGAATATGTTATTTATTTACTTATGAATTTATCTATTTTATATTCGATAGTACTATTGTTATTATAATTTACATTTCGTTATCCTATATAGTTATATACACATCGTATATGTATTCTACTCAGTTTTTTACGCTCTTTCTAAAATGCTACAGTACACTTATACGCATCGAATATTCGATTTTATATTAGCGTATATGTTTTCCCGTTTTTTGAATTTGTTATTTATTTACTTATGAATTTATCTATTTTATATTCGATAGTACTATTATTATTATAATTTACATTTCGTTATCCTATATAGTTATATACACATCGTATATGTATTCTACTCAGTTTTTTACACTCTTTCTAAAATGCTATAGTACACTTATACGCATCGAATATTCGATTTTATATTAGCGTATATGTTTTATTGATACAGTATAATAAATAATTTTTCTTAACAGAAATTTTATACGCCTAACATAATACCGCATAGAAATAACGTTTCTACTGGTCTTATTATAGTGGGTTATTTATATTTTTAATTTTTAATTTTATTTTCATAGTACTCTTATTGTATTACTTTATATTTCGTTACACTATATTGTTATACAAGTATTATATATGGTTTCTACTTAGTTTTAAACGATTTTTCAATAGAGCTATAGAATACATATGTACGTTAAGTATTCAATTTTATAATACAATATTTCGTTTTAATAAATAAATTTACAGAATATATTATGTGCGTAGAACAAGACCGCAGAGAAATTACGTTTCTCTGGTCTTTTTTGTGTCTGGTTTTGATTTTATCTGTAAATATTTTAAATTAATGGGAATTGAATAAATATATTTTTTTTGTATCCTGTACATGTATTATAT
>CAXHSG010000345.1:0-12500 GCA_964019155.1 Osedax fenrisi | reverse complement strand
ATATTCATTATCATAATACAATAATCATAGTTATGCATGTTAACAAACATATACATATACATATACATATATGCACATTAACATGTATTTATAAAGTTATACATGTATATAATAATAATAATAATAATAAAATATAGTTTATTATGACTTCAAAATCACATGGTGATTATAGACGTCATTAGATAATATAAAATAGAAAACAAAAATAAATAGAAAACGAATAACAACATCGAACTAATTACAATGATTTAAAGTGGAAATACAGTTTATGTTTACATAATGCATTGATGAAAGTGATGTTGTACAACGAATATCATATGGCAATGAATTCCAGCTTTTCGGGGCAATAATCGAGATAGCAGATTCAGAGTATGCTAAATATACATATACAAATTGTATATAGCGATAATATATAAATATGATGATGATGATGATGATAATGATTATAAGGTTTATTTGCAATTATCGTAGGTGTGACCACCCCTCTTATACCTATAGGTATATATATATATATATATATACATAAACATATACACTATAAAAGGAAAATATATAATGATAATATATATATAATATTAATATAAAACACATTCGAACTATCCATTCTCTATATCCCATTATAATAGTCACGTGGTTTGTATTATGTGTCCTATAATTGTTTATTTCTATTGTGGTAATTAGTTTATATTTATCTTTGTTTACATTTCTTTATCTTTACAATATGATGTTTTGTTTATAAGATAATATTGTAAGCTATGTCATCATTAATAATATAATTAACATATGTTTTACATACGTGTATATATATATAATATATAATATGGGTGAAGTGGGAATATATGGGTGGAGTGAATTTTGAAATAATTATGGCGGTCTGGTTATGTCTCGAGATAGTGATTTAATGTTATCTGTGGATTTATTGACATTATTGAACTCCACATATAACGTTAAATCACTATCGTGAGACATAACCAGACAGCCATCATCATTTGAAAATTCACTCAAACCATATATATATTATATATATATATATATATATATTAGATTTAAAACAATACAATTAATTGTAATAGATAACACTAATTGAGAAAATAGAACTAAAATAATAAATATAAACAATAAATGTGTTCCAATAAAACAATCCTATGCGAATTTTATACTAATACATTTATTTCCAAAGCTATACAAATACATATAAATATAAGTATAATATATATATATATACGATCGTTTACATTATATATAAAATAAATGTATATCTATAAATTACTTATAAATGATATAATTGAGAAAATATATTGATAAAATGTGTACAAATATTGAAATATTAAAAATAAATAAAATATTAAAGGTTGTTTTAAAAATATAAAATATACGTATTCGTTTAATGTTATTTATAATAATGAAATAATATAAAGTATAAAAAATATATTTGTAAAGTACTTAAATTCAGATATTGATTAAAATAGTTAGCGTGAATGTTATATAGTAATATAAATTCTTCAATGTCTAATCTCATTCTTTAAAAGCCTATGAGAAAAACTTCTCCAACTCTTAATTAAATTTATAAAGTATTGGATCACTTAAATAACAAAATATTCTATTAGCTAGTTATTATTAATTAATTTGAATTTAATTAAGGCTAGTTCCAAAAATAAAACTATTTATAAAAAATTAAGTAGGTGTACTACATTTAATTACGTAATTAAAGTACTTTAATCCTACATTAAAATTACTAAATTATATTAGTATATATATATATATATATATTAAACTATATTAAATTATATTTACTTTTAGAATTAAATAGATTTAATTAAAAGCTTAAATTATAAAAAAGTTCCCTCGTGATCTTGACCTTTTTTTCGAGGAGTTATTGATAAACAAACATAATACATATACTAATTACAGTATTATTAATATTATATTACAATTTCATTCGAACAATATGATGATATAATACAACTATATAGCATTAAATCATCGTTTAATTATATAGCTATATAATAATGAACGTACAATTACCAGCAAGGCTCTCTTTTTGGAAAAAAAATTGAAAATAAAATGTCAAGCATTAATGATACTATTCGCGTTTCTACTCCACCCATACTCAATCCTGTAATCTCTATTATAACCTTCTATTAACTCATTAAGAAAATTGATTATACCGTCTCTATCTGATGAATATTTTCTCATAGTACCTCACCCACTAATCCCCTGCCTATCCCTTATACCACAAACTATCATCCTTATTTTCTCATATATTCTTGGATATTATTGCGAACTCACTCAATTCTGACCAGGTTTAACCCTCTTTAAAGCCTCAGGACTGCCATAATCTATCCTATTCTAAGACAACTAAACCTTGACCCAAATTCCCTTAGTAAGTATTGCCAGATATCCCATATATCTTTATTAAGTAAAATACTAGAAATAATTATTTCAACATTAATGTTAAAAACATTAATGTTCTCCAAAAAACGTATCGCCCATATAAACAAACATAATATATTAGACCCGCTCCAAAGATATTTTCATAAAAGCCATTCGACTGAAACAGTCCTCCTCCGTATTACTGACACAATATTGGCCTCCTTAAATAACAACACTTGTTGTCAACTAATCCTACTTAGAATCTCGTCTACTTCTGACACCATTGGCCATAAAATACTAATCTCGCGGCTTTCATTGATGGGTATATTTGGCATAGCATTATGATGGGGTTTTCAGTTCTTTCTCCGAATAACTACGCTATTCCCCGGGGAACAGTAATATCCTATTACTAATAGGTGCATCCATATTATATATATATAATTACGCTATATTGCTAACATCCAATTACTTGTCATCTGTTTACCTTTTACCTCATATATCCCCGTAATATCATTAATTCTAAATTAATCGAATTTGCAAACTGCATTAGATTATGGCTCTTCTCAACAAATTGTTAATTAATGCATCGACGACTACGTAGGTATATACCTACTGAACATATCTAATTCCTATACTTATTTTACAATTATTACTTTAAATAACATGTTATATCTACCTCCCACTATTCAAAAAACATAGGAGTTATTTTTGATAACAAATTATCATTTAAGAATCATATATCGTCTATTACACAATTTTCTAAATTTCATTAATTCAGAATACAAAAAATACGGACGTCACTTTCCAGAAACCTTACTTAAATACTAATAAATTATACCATTCTTCCGACTTGACTAGTTTTCTTCCCTATAGAAAGAGTATGATAACATTTATTAGTATTTTAGTATACTAAATCGATTTAGTATACTAAATCGACTTCCTGCTAACCTATAAGTATAATGATCCACTAAATCGGGTTATCCGTTCCTCAATACGTTCCACTTACTGCATAAAACGACTGTAGGAAAACGACCTATAGGTATACCACTCTGCTACAACCTCTTACCAATCATCTTGTATGTGGCTACCCTTCTCCATCGGGTTTAAACTATAGAACAAGTATACGTGTTCTCTACCTTATCCACAAATCCATATATGCTTTCTTCCTTATCCATAACTCTGATATTATTTAAAAACGTACAATATTACACCTCTTCGTTCCCAAAATGCTCCTCTCCTTATCTCCCGGAACTCTAGTAAAACTTCCCTACATACTAGAGCTTTAGAAATAATGGTCCCATGAGAGTGCACTCTATGTAATTCCATCCCTCCTACCATCTGCTCTATTATATCCTTCAAACGTTTTATAAGTAAACTTCTTCTTTTCTCTCTTCCTCGTCACTAAAGAGAAGAAGAGTCAATAGTTCAACACTATATCTGATTGGACTAATATGTATGCGAAACAACTATTTCACAAAGTTCACGATCTAGATGGCTGGAGAAAGTGTGTTGAAGGCAGAAAGGACTAAATTGATTCCCCCAACGATGTCCGAGTCACGGGACTAAAAATTAAAAGTTGTAAGTCACTAAATCATCCAACATACTCATCATCCTGTATGTTCGTTAGTATTATGTTGTTTTATCTTCAACTTATTATTATTATCTAGTTTTTATCGGGAAATATGTTTACATCAATACAATTGTTAACCCTTAAGGGTCTTTTATTTTTATCTTCCGGCAATTGTAGTGCCATTACATCGTTATTCATCATCATCATCTTCGAATATGTTCATCGTATAATATATAAGTATGTTGTATGAAATAGGTAATTTGATAAGTTTATCCCATAAAGCTTATAATCTTATAAATAAATTAGATACTAGATTATAATCAAGATTATCGATAATGATCATTTCAAGATCTTGAAGTAAATTACTAGATAATTAGTAGTTAAATACGCAATATAATAAAATATAAATATATTACACATTATAAATAAACCTTAGTTCATAAAATCTTAATAAATCCATAAATATAATTTAACTTATTATGATTTAAATCTAAAATATCATAAATTAGTGGCCTAGTTATATAATAATATCTATTTATATCGACCCATTCTTTGTTTTGTACACATTTATAAATACGTTATCTGTATAGAATGATAAGCTGTATAACAATGCAATACCTCACACGCAGGGAGAAGTAGTGATAGCGTTATCTCTACTGATTGTTCCCTTTGTTCCGAGTTCTAACGTGTTTTTCTATGTTGGATTTGTGATGGCTGAACGAGTTTTGTATCTACCTCTGTTAGTATGTGAGATAGATCATATTGTATGCGTATACGTATATATACATACATATAGGCATTCAATATTGAAATTAATATAGAATTATAGCTTTGTATATATATATATATATATATATATATATATATATATATATATATATATATGTGTGTGTGTGTGTGTGTGTGTGTGTGTATGTGTTATACCACATTCATATATTACTTAATTATCATTAATATATTAACCATCATTAATAATCATTACTAATCATTAATAGCTGAACTGTTATTAATAATACATCTTTTACGGAATACCCCCTCATTACCCCTCATTACCCCTCATTATCTCTGTATCGGAATAGTTGTAACCGTGTGTACAACAATGACTTTCTAGGATGGGATACTGCGTATTGCTGACCTTGTTCCTGGAACAACTGTTCAGAACACTGAAGTTATCCGAACGTATGACCTTGGTCTGTTTCTTTGCGGTCATCGCAGTATTTGTTTCAAGGTCGATAGAAAGGTCAACGGTGTGGACAGATCGTTACACTCTCTACAAGTTTAGCATGGCGATTAATGCACGCAATAGCATGTGTTGTGTGTTCAAATAAAATCTAATTGAGCAATATACCCATCACCATAATCATTGTAGATGTTTACTATATGTATATGTTTATGCTAATGAAATATTGAAATATACATCCATTTACATGAATAAACTTTACATATAGGTATAATATCATAATATATTCTAATGTAGAGAAATGTTAATATTATTATTAAATATTAAAGAAATATTAATAATAGAATATCATATGTACATGTGGAAATGTGTGTACCATACTATAATAAATTCGGTATAGTATACCTATATACAAAGTACACAATGGGTACTAAACATACACGTATAACACGACGATATTGCGTATTGTACGTGCTTCGAAGGACATGCATGACGTAACACTACGTAACTCACTCGTAGGTCGGGTGTTGACACGTTGCCTAGCAACGCTAAGATGCATTACAACTTCGCTAACCTGCAGAAACATCAACATCGAGTGAATTCATCGGAATATCATTATAGGATTGCATTAAAGTTATTACTAGTATACTATATATATAAATATATATATATATATATATATAATTATAGAAAAAATAATATTGACCATATATGTATCATATATTATTAGAAATAATATGTTATAAATTAAAATAATATATAATATATGCAAATATTCAGATTCAATATTCATGCAATAATTATATATGTGTGTGTATACATTTTAATTAATTTAATAGTGTATTATATCTTAAATAGACTTTGGCCTACTTATATAAGTGCGATGAATAATCTAGCAACTCTACTTCAGCATTCATCTGATCACAATAGTTGGTATTAACTTAGTATCATAAGTATTATGTATTCTTATATCTATAATATCATAATATTATATAACATATAACTAATTACATAACTTACAACTTAGTATAGAATAAATTACAATAGAAATAATTTATTGGAATAATTGAATTTTATTATTTTTTCATTTTATTTTTTTTAATATAAAGTTTCAATTTCTTTCTTTATTTTTCAAAATTCTTCAAAATAGTATATAGGTTTTTCGGGTTGTTTCCAGTTATTAGGAGCGCTGGAACGATTTTTATGCCAACCAATCAAAATAAATGTTGTGGTAAAAATAGGATGGGACCAATACATAGGAGATCCCCTTAGATTTTAAAGTGAGGGGGACATATCCCCCGTCCCCCCCTGTTGCAGCGCCCCTACCAGATCTGGTATATCGATATATCACTCTCCTTATTATATAACTTATACTTATTATATAATCACTCACTTATTAACCCACATATCGTATAGATGAAGAAGTGGGTATACTTTACAGAAGAGTTCTACAGCTTCACTCTCATCACGAACCTTCTCTTCTTAATCTGGGCGTATTATACAGGTCACAGTAAGGACATGGCTTTGGACATCTACATAGTAACAGTACTTCGTTCAGTAGCTAATGACTTTAATATCATCGGTGATTATCATCCGGTGTTTCTTCTATCATAATTATATATTATCTATTATAATTATATTATATAATTATCACCTATATATATATATTTATATAATAATACAATTTATTATTTCAATTTAATCTCAGAACATATGAATACAATTTATTATTTCAATTTAATCTCAGAACATATGAATACAATTTATTATTTAAATTTAATCTCAGAACATATGAATACAATTTATTATTTCAATTTAATCTCAGAACATATGAATACAATTTATTATCTAAATTTAATCTCAGAACATATGAATACAATTTATTATTTCAATTTAATCTCAGAACATATGAATACAATTTATTATTTCAATTTAATCTCAGAACATATGAATACAATTTATTATTTAAATTTAATCTCAGAACATATGAATACAATTTATTATTTCAATTTAATCTCAGAACATATGAATACAATTTATTATTTCAATTTAACCTCAGAACATATGAATACGATTTATTATTTAAATTAAAATGAATTATTTATTTTTTAAATATAGTTAGAAGCAAGTTTACATTGAATTGATAACATATAAGGGAAAGTTTCCGATTACCGACCCCTAAAAGATTATTTGTAATAACTTATTCAATATTAAATATATTTATTTTAAAGTTTGTAATTAGGGTAATATTATGACAATGAATAATGTTTCTATTTTAAATTTTTGATATAATTATATTTACAAGAATAAACAGGGGTCGGTGATCGGATACATGTGCCTAATACCGACTCCCTTCTCATATTACCGACCCCCTAAAATAATCGTAGTATAAATAATTGTAGTATTATAATATCCAATACAAATAGTAGATATACCTAAATATAATTAATTATAACATGCACGCAATTTATGTATTATTGAATTTGTGTTTTAATAGTAATATTAAATTTAAATTTAAACTTTATAGTAATTATATTAAAATAGTGTATATTATTATTTAATATTTATTTATTAATCAGTATATATATAATAAACTGGAACCATGAATCCTAAATCTATATCAATGATACAAAAACAACTTACGACATATTTTAAAGTAAAATACGGATCTATTTTGATTGGATATTATAAATCACATGGGGTCGGTATTAAGGTAATTTAGGGGATCGGTAATAGGAAAATCATATGGGTTACTATAATTAAGATATATTGGTTAATAGTTATTCAAATTAAATTATTTTTATAATTGTTATAAAATGTTATTGATCTACAATAGTATGCTCAGTATTAATTTCAGTTTTCTTTTAATTAATAAAGAATTTACAATGATTTAAAAAAAGTTGTTATTCAAATATTTAAAAAGTAAAAAGAGAATATTACATTTTATCAAATAACAATTGTAAGATTGAATATTTTTTAAAACAAAATACTTATTCATATGTATCATTAAATTACGAACATTTCATGTATATATCATTTTTTTGATATCTCTTAGCTTTATAGTTACTGAGATACGAGAGTGGGTCGGTATTAGAAGGGGGTCGGTAATCGGAGACGTTCCCATATATATATGAACATATATTCATTACTTCATTAACATTAACTATACAATGTACACAGTAACCGAGGGGAGTACGGTAAAGCTGTTGGATATCTGAGAAGGGTGGTTCAGTTAAACGATAACGTACAACTAAAGAGAATACTACACATGGTGGAGTCGAGGGCAACGGGATGCCAGAATACTCTAGTGTAACTTTATCAATGTTATATTGTAATAATAATGAGCACGGTCCTTTCCAATTTAGCGTATGCACTTTTTATATACATGTTTCCCTATATATATATATATATATATATATATATATATATATATAATTATTTATAATGAAAATATTTATTCAGATAATCTTATACATATTATTATTATTTTATTATTATTATTTAATATAAAATGAGTATTATATAGGTAGGTAACATTATACCTAACATTATACTTTACTTTTATTATATATTTATATACGATTTAATAATAATAATAATAATTCAACTGAATTGTTAATACTAAATAAAATATTTTTAATCACTAATAAATTGTATTTAATCTTAATTATATTAGTGTTTCAATAATAAATAATGTTACTTTTATATGTTTTTATAATAATATTATAAAATAATATAAATAGTATAGTAAAATAATAATATATATAGTGTATTTATTATATAATATTTTAATAATATATTTAAATATCAATTTAATCATTATTTAAGGTCTGGGAAAATAGATGATTTTTGAAATAAATATATTATTTATTAAAAATAATATTATATAAAAAATATAAAATCTGATTTACTTTTTAAAAATGATATATGATATGAAATAATTATAAGTGCAACAATTAAGTGTGCATAACGAAGCAGTATAACATAAGCAAAGCTACCTCTGCATATGATGCTGATTGTGCAAAATTGTAAATATGTTTTTTATTATTGCTATTATCATTATCATTTAACCTACTTCAATATTTGTACAAGTACTATTTTTATATTATTATATATATTTAAATAAAACTGTTAAAATTAAAATGTTAAATCACTAATATAACTCTTCTATTTTTTAAATTAATCATGTATATTTAAGCTCCATAACTACTAAACAAACTATGTGAAACTTTCAGAATTTATTTATGTTATTATACAAGTCAGATAAAATAAACAACTTCTAATATGATATCTGAATACATATAATGTATTATAACATTTATGGAGATTCTGTAATATTTATTATTTTACAAATTGGTATTATGGAGGTTATATTATATCAGTATCATACACTTTTAAATGTTCATTATATGTAGAGTTAAATATACTATTGTTTTTATTTTTATTATTATTTTTATATGTAGAGTTAAATATACTATTGTTGTTATTTTTATTATTATTTTTATTTGGTGGAGTCCTTTCATCCCATCCAGGCACTTAGATGAAGTTTTCATTTATAACCATATATGGCTCTAATATCCCTTAAGGGACATTAGATCCATAGATACGTGAATTCGAAGCCGCTCTCATGTTAAATCTCATCCATGGTTTTAACAAGAGCCGATCATTTAGGTATACACAATTATATAATATCACTTCTAAATATTATTTGAAGACCTATTTTAATGGTCCGTACGAGGCTCGAACCCGTGTCCTACTGCTTGTATGTATGACACATTAGCCACTGGGCCACACAGGCAGTTTAAATACGCTTTTAAATTTGTAAAGTATATTTTCAAATGATAACCGATACATGGTTAATAATAACGAATTAAGTATATATGTTTAATAATCTTCAATATGTATTTACTATATAATGAAATAAGTTATATTTTTAAAATTGTTAAATATAATATTTAATTGTATTTCATTAGATAAATATGTATTATATAATTGTCAAATTTATAAAAATAATTATATATATTACATAACTCTTTATATATTTTGTTTATATATATATGTTATAAAATTATATGTTATTTTTTTTTTTTGTATATATATATAACCAGTAATTCAACAAACTTTGTATCTATATATCTATATATATATATATATATATATATATATATATATATATATATATATATATATATATATACGAGTGTTGGTGATTTTGTAAATTTACAAAAACCATCAAAACCGCCGGATCCGCACGAATACGATAACGTTTTCAGTTTAGCTCTCCGATGCACAGTTTTCGAGATCATTTAAACAATACATATAAACAAACAAACAAACAAACAAACATATATATATATATTTATTTAAATAGACCTTCTTTTATATAGGAGATATATATATATATATATCTATAACCTAAAGCCGAGACTTTTGGTTATAGATTCCAAGCCGAGACTTTCATTTTCGGGGAAAAAACGAGCCTTGGCCATGATGAGACTTTCATTTTCTGGGAAAAAAACAAGCCATAATCGTGATGAGAATTTAGCCAAACGAGCCCGAGCCGAAACTCTAACAAAACGACCCCGAGCTGAGTAGAGAATGTGGGTAACTGATACTGAGACTGCATCAATGCTTTAGATATGAGCATCATTTACATCACTAGTCAGATCATATCGTATACTAAGTCGTGCTAAACACTACTCTATACATTACACGTATATTACAATATATATCAATTCAAATTTAAATATAACGATTTAAATATTTTATATGAACATTATTAAAGAATTATTTTATATTATATTGTATTACCATACAGGGTACATATATAACCATATATGGTTATACACTTTATAGCATCGTGTTATATCTGTCATGATTTTTATGATAATATTATCTCCAGACGTCATGCAAATATTCGTATTTGGCGTACAAGTAATTATGTATATCAATGTTAAATTATAGATTATATACCTAATGAAATATAATGAATTTATCAGCGATAATGTTAGTTTTCTAATATAGTGTAGCAATATAATTATCATTATTATTATATCATATTGTTTGTGTGTAAATATTATATGAATCAATGAAAGCATGTTTATTTAGACACCAAAATAACGTTAAATGTTCTCTATTGTGTAAAAAAAAATATAAAAATAACAAAATATACAAAAATATATAAATCAGTTGAAAATAATAAAATTAATTTTTACGAATTAACAATATACTAGATTTAAAATACGCATACTTTACATTAGTTCTTAATGGAAGGATAATGGTAACGCATTCCATATATGGATATTCCATATCTATAGACCGGCTGCAGCTACACTAAAAGAATGTTTTCCATAGCTTGTACTTCCTCTATAATAATAACCGAGTAGACGAGTTACATAGATATCTCTTGGTAACTCTGAATTGTAGGAGATTATTCAAATAATTCGGAGGACGATTCTTCAGTACCTTAAAAATTAGTTTTAAATAGCTGAAGGTAGATCTCTGATAAATATTTAACCATTTAGAATTAACGAAGTGATAATTGAATGATTCATGGTCATATAATTATACACGATGTAAAACTCTTATCGATGATCTAATGCTTCTATCTAATGATTTAGTAGAATTAGTAAGAAGGCCATAATATAGAGAACAACAATAATGTATACGTTACATAAATAATGATTCTATTAACATTTTAGAAATTCTAAAAGGTAAGAATTTCCTTATTGATCGTATTTTATATAATTAGTTGATTTACACACATTAGCTATCTGATCGAAGAAATTTAGGTTATCATCAAAAATAAAACCAAGGTTTATAACATTATTGCAAGGAACAGTTGTGATAGAATCAATGATAACAGAAGGAAAAACTAATGATGTTCTAGATATATTTAGAAGTTAAGTTTTATTCATATTCAACATTAAACTATTTTGTAAAAACTAATTTATAACCATATTAATACAATAAATTAGAGCTACATTATCAGATGAATAAGCTATTACCGAAAGCTAGATATACAATTGAATGTCATCAGCAACACATTTATATTTTACAGAGGGTAAATTAGATATAATATTTTTAAGAGGTAAGATATACAGAGAAAAGAGTAATGGCCCTAATACAGAACTTTGAAGTACTCCATAATAAATTTTACAAGTAGATGAATAATGGTTATACATTTTTATAGAAAATGTTCTTTCAGATAAGTACGATTTATTCCAAGCTAGATGAATAGGCCTACCTACAATCAGAGATGGGCAAATTTCAAAAAAAATCTATATTAGATACTGATAAAATATTTTGGATAATTTATATAATAGATACTGCTACTGATATTTTTAGAAACTTTATAATAGATACTGTTACCGATAC
>CAXHSG010000344.1:5000-7500 GCA_964019155.1 Osedax fenrisi | reverse complement strand
CATCGAATATTCGATTTTATATTAGCGTATATGTTTTCCCGTATTTTGAATATGTTATTTATTTACTTATGAATTTATCTATTTTATATTCGATAGTACTATTGTTATTATAATTTACATTTCGTTATCCTATATAGTTATATACACATCGTATATGTATTCTACTCAGTTTTTTACGCTCTTTCTAAAATGCTACAGTACACTTATACGCATCGAATATTCGATTTTATATTAGCGTATATGTTTTCCCGTTTTTTGAATTTGTTATTTATTTACTTATGAATTTATCTATTTTATATTCGATAGTACTATTATTATTATAATTTACATTTCGTTATCCTATATAGTTATATACACATCGTATATGTATTCTACTCAGTTTTTTACACTCTTTCTAAAATGCTACAGTACACTTATACGCATCGAATATTCGATTTTATATTAGCGTATATGTTTTCCCGTATTTTGAATATGTTATTTATTTACTTATGAATTTATCTATTTTATATTCGATAGTACTATTGTTATTATAATTTACATTTCGTTATCCTATATAGTTATATACACATCGTATATGTATTCTACTCAGTTTTTTACGCTCTTTCTAAAATGCTATAGTACACTTATACGCATCGAATATTCGATTTTATATTAGCGTATATGTTTTCCCGTATTTTGAATATGTTATTTATTTACTTATGAATTTATCTATTTTATATTCGATAGTACTATTGTTATTATAATTTACATTTCGTTATCCTATATAGTTATATACACATCGTATATGTATTCTACTCAGTTTTTTACGCTCTTTCTAAAATGCTATAGTACACTTATACGCATCGAATATTCGATTTTATATTAGCGTATATGTTTTCCCGTATTTTGAATATGTTATTTATTTACTTATGAATTTATCTATTTTATATTCGATAGTACTATTGTTATTATAATTTACATTTCGTTATCCTATATAGTTATATACACATCGTATATGTATTCTACTCAGTTTTTTACGCTCTTTCTAAAATGCTATAGTACACTTATACGCATCGAATATTCGATTTTATATTAGCGTATATGTTTTCCCGTATTTTGAATATGTTATTTATTTACTTATGAATTTATCTATTTTATATTCGATAGTACTATTGTTATTATAATTTACATTTCGTTATCCTATATAGTTATATACACATCGTATATGTATTCTACTCAGTTTTTTACGCTCTTTCTAAAATGCTACAGTACACTTATACGCATCGAATATTCGATTTTATATTAGCGTATATGTTTTCCCGTTTTTTGAATTTGTTATTTATTTACTTATGAATTTATCTATTTTATATTCGATAGTACTATTATTATTATAATTTACATTTCGTTATCCTATATAGTTATATACACATCGTATATGTATTCTACTCAGTTTTTTACACTCTTTCTAAAATGCTATAGTACACTTATACGCATCGAATATTCGATTTTATATTAGCGTATATGTTTTATTGATACAGTATAATAAATAATTTTTCTTAACAGAAATTTTATACGCCTAACATAATACCGCATAGAAATAACGTTTCTACTGGTCTTATTATAGTGGGTTATTTATATTTTTAATTTTTAATTTTATTTTCATAGTACTCTTATTGTATTACTTTATATTTCGTTACACTATATTGTTATACAAGTATTATATATGGTTTCTACTTAGTTTTAAACGATTTTTCAATAGAGCTATAGAATACATATGTACGTTAAGTATTCAATTTTATAATACAATATTTCGTTTTAATAAATAAATTTACAGAATATATTATGTGCGTAGAACAAGACCGCAGAGAAATTACGTTTCTCTGGTCTTTTTTGTGTCTGGTTTTGATTTTATCTGTAAATATTTTAAATTAATGGGAATTGAATAAATATATTTTTTTTGTATCCTGTACATGTATTATATTTCATTGTTAATTTAAAATATTGATATAAGTAAATCGAGATAAAAAATTTTTTTTTTAGAAAAATACACAAGTATGTTAAATTACAAAAAAAAGTTAGTTTGTTTAATTTTGAGCATTATTTGAGTATATCGTAAAAAATGGAAAAATTCGAGTAGAGCATTTTACTGGTTGAGGGTAATCCGCACTCAGTCGCCAAGCGATTGAGTAAAGATTGCTGGTCTTTTTCTTATATGGATAGATCACTGGTAAAAAATAGCCTTCGGGATAAGCTCTATTTATTAAAACAATTCTTTTTAGACGTTGACTGTAATTATTTTCGGGTAATTCTGTATTGTCTAACCGCAAACCGTATATATTGGCTCGTTCGTTACGCGACGTGTTTATATTTCTAGATATTTTATTACATCTTGATTTCTTGTACGTACGGCTCGTGTATTCGAGTGTCGGCTGCGCTTAAATTTACGAACGCGGAGATTTTCGCAAGGTTCGCGATCTATTTTTTCGTTTTCAACGATGTTATAGGTTGACGTTGGTTTATA
>CAXHSG010000342.1:0-36603 GCA_964019155.1 Osedax fenrisi | reverse complement strand
ATGAGTGTTAATATATATATTTAGTATATACATTTTAATAAGAAAATACCTGTTTAAATATCATTCATATAATAATAATAATAATAATAATAATAATAATAATAATAATAATAATAATAATAATAATAATAATAATAATAATAATAATAATAATAATAATAATAATAATAATAATAATAATAATAATAATAATAATAATAATAATAATAATAATAATAATAATAATAATAATAATAATAATAATAATAATAATAATAATAACAATAATAATAATAATAATAATAATAATAATAATAATAATAATAATAATAATAATAATAATAATAATAATAATAATAATAATAATAATAACAATAATAATAATAATAATAATAATAATAATAATAATAATAATAATAATAATAATAATAATAATAATAATAATAATAATAATAATAATAATAATAATAATAATAATAATAATAATAATAATAATAATAATAATAATAATAATAATAATAATAATAATAATAATAATAATAATAATAATAATAATAATAATAATAATAATAATAATAATAATAACAATAATAATAATAATAATAATAATAATAATAATAATAATAATAATAATAATAATAATAATAATAATAATAATAATAATAATAATAATAATAATAATAATAATAATAATAATAATAATAATAATAATAATAATAATAATAATAATAATAATAATAATAATAATAATAATAATAATAATAATAATAATAATAATAATAATAATAATAATAATAATAATAATAATAATAATAATAATAATAATAATAATAATAATAATAATAATAATAACAATAATAATAATAATAATAATAATAATAATAATAATAATAATAATAATAATAATAATAATAATAATAATAATAATAATAATAATAATAATAATAATAATAATAATAATAATAATAATAATAATAATAATAATAATAATAATAATAATAATAATAATAATAATAATAATAATAATAATAATAATAACAATAATAATAATAATAATAATAATAATAATAATAATAATAATAATAATAATAATAATAATAATAATAATAATAATAATAATAATAATAATAATAATAATAATAATAATAATAATAATAATAATAATAATAATAATAATAATAATAATAATAATAATAATAATAATAATATTTTTACTAGAACATCTCTTTTTTTACTAGAACATCTCTTCCAAATTCTGAAATTATTCGTAAAAAAATCCTATATCATGCTATAAAATCAAATATGTTGGACTCTAATATTAAATTGGTTTTCAACAAATTTACAATGAAATACGAGCTTCATAAATTAGTTGATAATAAGATTGACTGGCATTCAAAAATTCCCGAAGTTGATTATGAGAAGTGGTCCACATCGTTTATAACTTATCAAAAATCTTTTTCTTCTAATGACAATTCAATCTTACTATCAAATTCATCTAATTTAAAAGTAATGTTTTCAAATTGTCGCAGTGTTAGAAACAAACTACCTTATTTAGAGTTAATTCTTAGTTCTAACATGTATGATATTGTTTGTCTTGTTGAAACATTTCTAACAAATGTTGATACTGATGCTTTACTCCTTTTTGGTAATACTAACTATAAAATATATCGTAATGATAGGAAATCTCATTCAGGTGGTGTAGCGATAATCTGCAAATCTAATTTAAATCCAATTCAATTATATTTCAATAATTTTAATAATATTGAGCATATTACTCTTGTACTACATTCTACTAAAAATATAAGATTATCTTGTATTTATCGTCCACCTTCAACTGATTTTAACACTCATAAATCGATTTGTAAATTTTTATTTGCACTATGTGATACAATTTCACCTACTATTATTGTAGGAGATTTCAACTTACCTCTTTATAATTGGAATGATAATACATTTCCTAATTACCCATCAACATATTGCGAATTTGAAAATAGTCTACGTCAAAACTCACTCATTCAATTAATTACTTTTCCAACTCGTAATAATAATTTGCTGGATTTATTACTAACCAATAATCCTATGATTATTTCGAAAATTAATGAATGTCCCCCTTTTGGATTTGGTAAATATATTAGTGACCATATATCATTTTCATTTTCTCTACCTTTCCAAGCTAATTTAAAAATAAATCAAAAAGTTGGGCTAAATTTTAGAAAGTCTAATTTATATAGTATACATCAATCCCTTTCTTCTATTGATTGGTATTTATTATTATCTAATTCAACAGATATTAATAATATTTTTTATAATACTTTATATAATATTATTAATGATAATGTTCCAGCTTATAAACATATCAAAAATAAAAAAACTTTAAAAAACTTTTATAAATTGGAAAAATATTAAAAAATTATTAGATTATAACATTAAAAAATTAACTATCGATAGAGAAAAATTAATTTTATCATCTAATGACAAATCACGATTTTATAATTATATTAATTCAAGATGTTCCTCTTTTTCCACTATAGGTCCCATTAAATCTGACGATAATACATATATTTTTTCAGATACAGTTAAATCTAATATACTCAATAATCAATTTTCTTCTGTATTTATTAATGATAATGATAATATTCCTCATTTATCTCCACCTAAACATAATTCAACTATAAATAACTTTTTATTCTATAGGCATAACATAAGAAAGCATCTAATAAATCTCTCACTATCATGTACATTGCCACCAGATAATATCCCTTCAATATTTTTCAAACAATTCTCATATGAACTATCTATTCCACTTACGATATTATTTAATAAAACTTTATCAGCTGGTGTATGTCCTGACATGTGGAAAGTAAGTTATATAGTTCCGATATTCAAAAAAGGTGACCCTTCAAATAGAGAAAACTATAGGCCGATTTCAATTACCTCAATTATGTCTAGAGTATTCGAGCGTATATTAGTTGAGGAAATTAATTTTTATCTAGAACGTAACTCATTAATTTATGATTCTCAATTTGGATTCCGTCATAAAAAATCTGTTGAACTGCAACTATTAAATTGTTATACTAAATGGATTACTGCAATTGATAAAGGTAGTTTTATTGATATCATATATCTTGACTATGCTAAAGCTTTTGATAAGGTCTCTCATAGTAAATTACTTGTCAAATTAACTAATTTAGGTATATGTGGTAACATACATTCTTGGATAAGTAGTTTTCTATCTGGTAGATCTCAAAGAGTAAGAGTTAACAATCAAATGTCTGATACAGTTAAAATAATATCTGGTGTTCCACAAGGATCTGTAATAGGGCCTTTACTCTTTCTAATATATATCAATGATTTAGTCGAAGTGATTGATAAAGATATATCCATTAATCTTTTCGCGGATGACACTAAATTGAGTTTTATATCTAATGACATAGATCATAGATATAAATTACAACATAATATTGATACATTTTATGAATGGTCTAATTCTTGGCAATTAGAAAACGCTGCAAAAAAATCAGCTGCTCTTACATTAGGTAATACTAATAAACCATTGTATACTATAAATAATGTTTCAATAGTAAACTGTAGATCGTATCGTGATCTTGGTATCAAATTTGATCCATCATTACATTTCTCTGAACATATTGGTGTGTGCTGTACAAGTGCATATTGTGTTATCAATCGTATATTTCGCTGTTTCATTACTAATAATATTCCAGCTGTTAGAAAAGCATATATATCATATGCTAGACCCCACCTTGAATATGCGTCGACAGTCTGGAATCCGGGATTAGATGCCAGGACATTCAAAGGACTGAAGATAAAACTAGAGAAGGTCCAAAAATTCTTTACGAGAAGATTAATCGAGAGATGCGGTTTACCTTATAAACCTTATAATGAAAGATTAATATACATAAATCTAGATTCTCTAGAAATCAGAAGAACTAGATTTGATCTTGTTATGGTATATAAGCTATTTAACGGATTGGTATCTATGAATACATCATCTATTATTAATATCAAAAAGACCAACTACAATACCAGAGGCCATTCTCTGCAAATTAGTATGAATACATGTAAACTAAATGTAACAAAAAATCTACTAAATAATCGAATAGCTAAAATTTGGAATGGTCTTGATGAACATATTGTATTAGCAAATAGTTTATATACCTTTAAAAATCATATTAAAAAAATTATAACTTAATATTTATGTATACATATATATATATATGTATGTATATATATAATTTTATAAATTATTAATTTTAATTATTAATTGTTTTTATCACCGGCACATGTGATACGTTTCTAATTTACTATTGTTATTTTTATATGTGTACTATCTACGTTTTGTTGTCGTTTTGTGAATGTATCACTACATATTGTTACTAAATCGAACTTGAAAAATTCATAATAAATATTCATTCAATTCAATTCAATTCAATTCAATAATAATAATAATAATAATAATAATAATAATAATAATAATAATAATAATAATAATAATAATAATAATAATAATAATAATAATAATAATAATAATAATAATAATAATAATAATAATAATAATAATAATAATAATAATAATAATAATAATAATAATAATAATAATAATAATAATAATAATAATAATAATAATAATAATAATAATAATAATAATAATAATAATAATAATAATAATAATAATAATAATAATAATAATAATAATAATAATAATAATGATAAAAATGACAATATGGACCGAGCCGATCATTTCTATATCGATTTCATCACTCTTGCTGAGCGGCGTTCCTTTTATAGGAACATAACCTAACAAAATACGAATAACAAAAATGTACAGATAAAACATATACATATATAATGATTAGGCCACAATCAACCAAGCATGAATACTAACAATTTATGTATGAAAATATATCGATTATATTATGTAATAAATAAGTGTATTGCGTTCAATTTAAGTTAAATATATATTACATTAATCGATTTATCTGAAGACTTCATTTTATAACACATATATATATATATATTTAATTATTATAATTTTTTAAATTTAAATACAATTTAAATGTATGGTTTAATATTAGATACATATTGATTAACCATATTAACTTCATTAATGTGAACATATCAAGTGTTTCCATTCATTCCTAAATACAAGATGTATACTATAATAACAATTGTTATGACAGGTAACAACATAGATAATAGTTAATCCGCTAGCCATGTGTAGTTCATGTATTATATCGTATGCTTGATATGAAGCTGGTAGTATATGTTGTGATCTTAATCTCTATATCCTCTCGATGTTATTCCTTTATTCCCGTATGTGTATAATATTATATATATATATATATATATATATATATATATATTTATGTATTTAAATAAAATGTCAATCATTCAATCAATATATATATATATATATATATATATATATATATATATATATATATATATATATATATATATATATATATATATATATATATATATATATGACAACATAAGATAATCTCACATTTACAATATTTCGTATTCAGATGCTGATGACTGCAGTAACCATTATGCAATAGTATAATAAGCGAGCAATATTAAAAAATTATGTTAGTACCCCTATTATTAGTATTATTATATACTACTGTACGATATAATTATATACTTTTTACCCCATAGATAATTAATAAGTAATTATAATGTCATATTAATATGATAATACGTTGATACATTACACATACTTATGTATCACATAAAATATATATATATATACATAGTCAGCTATTAATATCGCAAATCCCTATATCTCAGAAACCCACATATCTCGGACATGCTACGTTTGTAAGTTTAATCGGTATCTAATCGCGTATATATCTACCACATGTCGAAATATCAGTACCCTATAGGGTAATATATTATATATATATATATATATATATATATATAAGTGTATATCTTGAATTATGAGATATCTAGAGTTAACTATATATATATATAATATATATATATATATATTTAAATATATGTATATTGATTGATTGATTGATTGATTAGTATTATTTTATTTTATTTTACTATGCACGAAAACCCGTCACTATTCCCATTAATGTGTATAAGCAATACATAATAAAATAAAGTACAAATAAATCAATATGAGTGTAAGTAAATAAAATTAATAAAAGTTATTGTTATAAATCAATACATACATTATAAGGTACCGTTCAATAGTATTATAGCGTGGGGAACTTAAATACACTATAGATGGTCTGTAAAAAATAGTTGATAGAGGTAAAGAATTCCATAGTTTGCCCCAGCGTTAATGCATTTAACAAATAAGCATGTTTTATAAGCACTATTGCAATAGTTGTTCTATTACAAAATATAAATATAATACATAAATAAAACTTGTCATCATTCAATGTTTTAAAAGTTCTATTGAGTCACCATAATATTAAAAAAAACTGTTAACATAATATTATGGGTATCCTTAGTATAAGCTAAACATAGCTTCTGGGTATCCCTCCGATTATTATAGCCAATATTCGGTAAATAAATGCATTCATATGCATAAACAATTAAGTTTTCTTTTTATCGATCTACCGTATATTAAATATCATTCATTAATGTCTGAAGGACATTCGGCGAAGGTATATATACATATATATATATATATATATATATATATATATATTTGTGAATTAATATGAGAATTTTAATAATAAATCAATACATATTTATGAGTATACGAATATTAAATATTATTATGAATGTATTATCACAATATGACGATTACAAATATCTGCGTGTATAGAACTCGCATGTATGCATCCGTAATTCTATACGAACCATGTAAGTTCAAGTGTATGTGTGTACGATACATCTTGTACCCAGTCGTATAGTTCATGATATCTTGTAATAATATTATATGCATGCATAGTATTGTATAAGTAGTATTTCATAGTATTTCATACATAATATTTCATAAATAGTATTTCATACATAGTATTTCATATATATTATTTCACACATAGTATTTCATACATAGTATTGTATAAGTAGTATTTCATAGTATTTCATACATAATATTTCATAAATAGTATTTCATACATAGTATTTCATACATAGTATTTCATACATAGTATTTCATACATAGTATTTCATACATAGTATTTCATACATAGTATATCATACATAGTATTTAATACCTAGTATATCATACATAGTATTTCATACATAGTATTTCATACATAGTATTTCATACATAATATTTCATACATAGTATTTCATACATAGTATTTCATACATAGTATTTCATACATAGTATTTCATACATAGTATTTCATACATAATATTTCATACATAGTATTTCATACATAGTATTTCATAGCTAGTATTTCATACATAATATTTCATACATAGTATTTCATACATAGTATTTCATAGCTAGTATTTCATACATAGTATTTCATACATAATATTTCATACATAGTATTTCATACATAGTATTTCATAGCTAGTATTTCATACATAGTATTTCATACATAGTATATCATACATAGTATTTCATACATAGTATTTCATACATAGTATTTCATACATAGTATTTCATACATAATATTTCATACATAGTATTTCATACATAGTATTTCATAGCTAGTATTTCATACATAATATTTCATACATAGTATTTCATACATAGTATTTCATACATAGTATTTCATACATAGTATTTCATACATAGTATTTCATACATAGTATTTCATACATAGTATTTCATACATAGTATTTCATACATAGTATTTCATACATAGTATTTCATACATAGTATTTCATACATAGTATTTCATACATAGTATTTCATACATAGTATTTCATACATAGTATATCATACATAGTATTTCATACATAGTATTTCATACATAGTATTTCATACATAGTATTTCATACATAATATTTCATACATAGTATTTCATACATAGTATTTCATAGCTAGTATTTCATACATAATATTTCATACATAGTATTTCATACATAGTATTTCATAGCTAGTATTTCATACATAGTATTTCATACATACTATTTCATACATAATATTTCATACATAGTATTTCATACATAGTATTTCATAGCTAGTATTTCATACATAGTATTTCATACATAGTATATCATACATAGTATTTCATACATAGTATTTCATACATAGTATTTCATACATAGTATTTCATACATAATATTTCATACATAGTATTTCATACATAGTATTTCATAGCTAGTATTTCATACATAATATTTCATACATAGTATTTCATAGCTAGTATTTCATACCTAGTATTTCATACATAGTATTTCATACATAGTATTTCATACATAGTATTTCATACATAGTATTTCATACATAGTATTTCATACATAGTATTTCATACATAGTATTTCATACATAGTATTTCATAGCTAGTATTTCATACATAGTATTTCATACATAGTATTTCATACATAGTATTTCATACCTAGTATTTCATACATAGTATTTCATACATAATATTTCATACATAGTATTTCATACATAATATTTCATACATAGTATTTCATACATAGTATTTCATACATAGTATTTCATACATAGTATTTCATACCTAGTATTTCATACATAGTATTTCATACATAGTATTTCATACATAGTATTTCATAGCTAGTATTTCATAGCTAGTATTTCATACATAGTATTTCATACATAGTATTTCATACATAGTATTTCATACCTAGTATTTCATACATAGTATTTCATACATAATATTTCATACATAGTATTTCATACATAGTATTTCATACATAGTATTTCATACATAGTATTTCATAATTAGTATTTTATACCTAGTATTTCATACATAGTATTTCATACATAGTATTTCATACATAGTATTTCATACATAGTATTTCATACATAGTATTTCATACATAGTATTTAATACATAGTATTTAATACCTAGTATATCATATATAGTATTTCATACATAGTATTTAATACCTAGTATATCATATATAGTATTTCATAGCTAGTATTTCATACATAGTATTTCATACATAGTATTTAATACCTAGTATATCATATATAGTATTTCATACATAGTATTTCATACATAGTATTTCATAGCTAGTATTTCATACATAGTATTTCATACATAGTATTTCATACATAGTATTTCATAGCTAGTATATCATACATAGTATTTCATACATAGTATTTCATACATAGTATTTCATACATAGTATTTCATACATAGTATTTCATAGCTAGTATATCATACATAGTATTTCATACATAGTATTTCATACATAGTATTTCATAGCTAGTATTTCATACATAGTATTTCATACATAGTATTTAATACCTAGTATATCATATATAGTATTTCATACATAGTATTTAATACCTAGTATATCATATATAGTATATCATAAATAGTATTTCATACATAGTATTTCATACATAGTATTTCATACATAGTATATCATACATAGTAGTTCATAGCTAGTATTTCATACATAGTATTTCATACATAGTATTTCATAGCTAGTATTTCATACATAGTATTTCATACATAGTATTTCATACATAGTATTTCATAGCTAGTATATCATACATAGTATTTCATACATAGTATTTCATACATAGTATTTCATACATAGTATTTCATAGCTAGTATTTCATACATAGTATTTCATACATAGTATTTCATACATAGTATTTCATAGCTAGTATTTCATACATAGTATTTCATACATAGTATTTCATAGCTAGTATTTCATACATAGTATTTCATACATAGTATTTCATACATAGTATTTCATAGCTAGTATATCATACATAGTATTTCATACATAGTATTTCATACATAGTATTTCATACATAGTATTTCATACATAGTATTTCATAGCTAGTATTTCATACATAGTATATCATAAATAGTATTTCATACATAGTATTTCATACATAGTATTTCATACATAGTATTTCATACATAGTATTTCATACATAGTATTTCATGCATAGTATTTCATAGCTAGTATTTCATACATAGTATTTCATACATAGTATTTCATACATAGTATTTCATACATAGTATTTCATACATAGTATTTCATACATAGTATATCATACATAGTATATCATACATAGTATTTTATGCCTAGTATTTCATACATAGTATTTCATACATAGTATTTCATAGCTAGTATTTCATACATAGTATTTCATACATAATATTTCATACATAGTATTTCATACATAGTATTTCATACATAGTATTTCATACATAATATTTCATACATAGTATTTCATACATAGTATTTAATACCTAGTATATCATATATAGTATTTCATACATAGTATATCATAGCTAGTATTTCATACATAGTATTTCATAATTAGTATTTTATACCTAGTATTTCATACATAGTATTTCATACATAGTATTTCATACATAGTATTTCATACATAGTATTTCATACATAGTATTTCATACATAGTATTTAATACATAGTATTTAATACCTAGTATATCATATATAGTATTTCATACATAGTATTTAATACCTAGTATATCATATATAGTATATCATAAATAGTATTTCATACATAGTATTTCATACATAGTATTTCATACATAGTATTTCATACATAGTATTTCATACATAGTATTTCATGCATAGTATTTCATAGCTAGTATTTCATACATAGTATTTCATACATAGTATTTCATAGCTAGTATTTCATACATAGTATTTCATACATAGTATTTCATACATAGTATTTCATAGCTAGTATATCATACATAGTATTTCATACATAGTATTTCATACATAGTATTTCATACATAGTATTTCATACATAGTATTTCATACATAGTATTTCATAGCTAGTATATCATACATAGTATTTCATACATAGTATTTCATACATAGTATTTCATACATAGTATTTCATAGCTAGTATTTCATACATAGTATTTCATACATAGTATTTAATACCTAGTATATCATATATAGTATTTCATACATAGTATTTAATACCTAGTATATCATACATAGTATTTCATACATAGTATTTCATACATAGTATTTCATAGCTAGTATTTCATACATAGTATTTCATACATAGTATTTAATACCTAGTATATCATATATAGTATTTCATACATAGTATTTAATACCTAGTATATCATATATAGTATATCATAAATAGTATTTCATACATAGTATTTCATACATAGTATTTCATACATAGTATATCATACATAGTAGTTCATAGCTAGTATTTCATACATAGTATTTCATACATAGTATTTCATAGCTAGTATTTCATACATAGTATTTCATACATAGTATTTCATACATAGTATTTCATAGCTAGTATATCATACATAGTATTTCATACATAGTATTTCATACATAGTATTTCATACATAGTATTTCATAGCTAGTATTTCATACATAGTATTTCATACATAGTATTTCATAGCTAGTATTTCATACATAGTATTTCATACATAGTATTTCATAGCTAGTATTTCATACATAGTATTTCATACATAGTATTTCATACATAGTATTTCATAGCTAGTATATCATACATAGTATTTCATACATAGTATTTCATACATAGTATTTCATACATAGTATTTCATACATAGTATTTCATAGCTAGTATTTCATACATAGTATATCATAAATAGTATTTCATACATAGTATTTCATACATAGTATTTCATACATAGTATTTCATACATAGTATTTCATACATAGTATTTCATGCATAGTATTTCATAGCTAGTATTTCATACATAGTATTTCATACATAGTATTTCATACATAGTATTTCATACATAGTATTTCATACATAGTATTTCATACATAGTATATCATACATAGTATATCATACATAGTATTTTATGCCTAGTATTTCATACATAGTATTTCATACATAGTATTTCATAGCTAGTATTTCATACATAGTATTTCATACATAATATTTCATACATAGTATTTCATACATAGTATTTCATACATAGTATTTCATACATAATATTTCATACATAGTATTTCATACATAGTATTTAATACCTAGTATATCATATATAGTATTTCATACATAGTATATCATAGCTAGTATTTCATACATAGTATTTCATAATTAGTATTTTATACCTAGTATTTCATACATAGTATTTCATACATAGTATTTCATACATAGTATTTCATACATAGTATTTCATACATAGTATTTCATACATAGTATTTAATACATAGTATTTAATACCTAGTATATCATATATAGTATTTCATACATAGTATTTAATACCTAGTATATCATATATAGTATATCATAAATAGTATTTCATACATAGTATTTCATACATAGTATTTCATACATAGTATTTCATACATAGTATTTCATACATAGTATTTCATGCATAGTATTTCATAGCTAGTATTTCATACATAGTATTTCATACATAGTATTTCATAGCTAGTATTTCATACATAGTATTTCATACATAGTATTTCATAGCTAGTATATCATACATAGTATTTCATACATAGTATTTCATACATAGTATTTCATACATAGTATTTCATACATAGTATTTCATACATAGTATTTCATAGCTAGTATATCATACATAGTATTTCATACATAGTATTTCATACATAGTATTTCATACATAGTATTTCATAGCTAGTATTTCATACATAGTATTTCATACATAGTATTTAATACCTAGTATATCATATATAGTATTTCATACATAGTATTTAATACCTAGTATATCATATATAGTATATCATAAATAGTATTTCATACATAGTATTTCATACATAGTATTTCATACATAGTATTTCATACCTAGTATATCATATATAGTATTTCATACATAGTATTTCATACATAGTATTTCATAGCTAGTATTTCATACATAGTATTTCATACATAGTATTTCATAGCTAGTATTTCATACATAGTATTTCATACATAGTATTTCATACATAGTATTTCATACATAGTATTTCATACATAGTATTTCATACATAGTATTTCATACATAGTATTTCATACATAGTATTTCATACATAGTATTTCATACATAGTATTTAATAGCTAGTATTTCATACATAGTATTTCATACATAGTATTTCATACATAGTATTTCATACATAGTATTTCATAGCTAGTATTTCATACATAGTATTTCATACATAGTATTTCATAGCTAGTATATCATACATAGTATTTCATACATAGTATTTCATACATAGTATTTCATACATAGTATTTCATACATAGTATTTCATACATAGTATTTCATAGCTAGTATTTCATACATAGTATTTCATACATAGTATTTCATACATAGTATTTCATAGCTAGTATATCATACATAGTATTTCATACATAGTATTTCATACATAGTATTTCATACATAGTATTTCATACATAGTATTTCATACATAGTATTTCATAGCTAGTATATCATACATAGTATTTCATACATAGTATTTCATACATAGTATTTCATACATAGTATTTCATACATAGTATTTCATAGCTAGTATATCATACATAGTATTTCATACATAGTATTTCATACATAGTATTTCATACATAGTATTTCATACATAGTATTTCATAGCTAGTATTTCATACATAGTATTTCATACATAGTATTTCATACATAGTATTTCATAGCTAGTATTTCATACATAGTATTTCATACATAGTATTTCATACATAGTATTTCATACATAGTATTTCATACATAGTATTTCATACATAGTATTTCATACATAGTATTTCATACATAGTATTTAATAGCTAGTATTTCATACATAGTATTTCATACATAGTATTTCATACATAGTATTTCATACATAGTATTTCATAGCTAGTATTTCATACATAGTATTTCATACATAGTATTTCATAGCTAGTATATCATACATAGTATTTCATACATAGTATTTCATACATAGTATTTCATACATAGTATTTCATACATAGTATTTCATACATAGTATTTCATAGCTAGTATTTCATACATAGTATTTCATACATAGTATTTCATACATAGTATTTCATAGCTAGTATTTCATACATAGTATTTCATACATAGTATTTCATACATAGTATTTCATACATAGTATTTCATACATAGTATTTCATACATAGTATTTCATACATAGTATTTCATACATAGTATTTCATACATAGTATTTCATACATAGTATTTCATACATAGTATTTAATAGCTAGTATTTCATACATAGTATTTCATACATAGTATTTCATACATAGTATTTCATACATAGTATTTCATACATAGTATTTCATAGCTAGTATTTCATACATAGTATTTCATATATAGTATTTCATACATAGTATTTCATACATAGTATTTCATAGCTAGTATTTCATACATAGTATTTCATACATAGTATTTCATACATAGTATTTCATACATAATATTTCATACATAATATTTCATACATAGTATTTCATACATAGTATTTCATAGCTAGTATTTCATACATAGTATTTCATACATAGTATTTCATACATAGTATTTCATAGCTAGTATTTCATACATAGTATTTCATACATAGTATTTCATACATAGTATTTCATACATAGTATTTCATACATAGTATTTCATACATAGTATTTCATACATAGTATTTCATACATAGTATTTCATACATAGTATTTCATAGCTAGTATTTCATACATAGTATTTCATACATAGTATTTCATACATAGTATTTCATAGCTAGTATTTCATACATAGTATTTCATACATAGTATTTCATACATAGTATTTCATACATAGTATTTCATACATAGTATTTCATACATAATATTTCATACATAGTATTTCATACATAATATTTCATACATAGTATTTCATACATAGTATTTCATACATAGTATTTCATACATAGTATTTCATACATAGTATTTCATACCTAGTATTTCATACATAGTATTTCATACATAGTCTTTCATACCTAGTATTTCATACATAGTATTTCATACATAATATTTCATACATAGTATTTCATACATAATATTTCATACATAGTATTTCATACATAGTATTTCATACATAGTATTTCATACATAGTATTTCATACATAGTATTTCATAGCTAGTATTTCATACCTAGTATTTCATACATAGTATTTCATACATAGTATTTCATACATAGTATTTCATACATAGTATTTCATACATAGTATTTCATACATAGTATTTCATACATAGTATTTCATACATAGTATTTCATACATAGTATTTCATACATAGTATTTCATACATAGTATTTCATACATAGTATTTAATAGCTAGTATTTCATACATAGTATTTCATACATAGTATTTCATACATAGTATTTCATACATAGTATTTCATACATAGTATTTCATACATAGTATTTCATACATAGTATTTCATACATAGTATTTCATACATAGTATTTCATACATAGTATTTCATACATAGTATTTCATACATAGTATTTCATACATAGTATTTCATACATAGTATTTCATACATAGTATTTCATACATAGTATTTCATAGCTAGTATTTCATACATAGTATTTCATACATAGTATTTCATACATAGTATTTCATACATAGTATTTCATAGCTAGTATTTCATACATAGTATTTCATACATAGTATTTCATACATAGTATTTCATACATAATATTTCATACATAATATTTCATACATAGTATTTCATACATAGTATTTCATAGCTAGTATTTCATACATAGTATTTCATACATAGTATTTCATACATAGTATTTCATAGCTAGTATTTCATACATAGTATTTCATACATAGTATTTCATACATAGTATTTCATACATAGTATTTCATACATAGTATTTCATACATAGTATTTCATACATAGTATTTCATACATAGTATTTCATAGCTAGTATTTCATACATAGTATTTCATACATAGTATTTCATACATAGTATTTCATAGCTAGTATTTCATACATAGTATTTCATACATAGTATTTCATACATAGTATTTCATACATAGTATTTCATACATAGTATTTCATACATAGTATTTCATACATAGTATTTCATAGCTAGTATTTCATACATAGTATTTCATACATAGTATTTCATACATAGTATTTCATAGCTAGTATTTCATACATAGTATTTCATACATAGTATTTCATACATAGTATTTCATACATAGTATTTCATACATAATATTTCATACATAGTATTTCATACATAATATTTCATACATAGTATTTCATACATAGTATTTCATACATAGTATTTCATACATAGTATTTCATACATAGTATTTCATACATAGTATTTCATACCTAGTATTTCATACATAGTATTTCATACATAGTATTTCATAGCTAGTATTTCATACCTAGTATTTCATACATAGTATTTCATACATAGTATTTCATACATAGTATTTCATACATAGTATTTCATACATAGTATTTCATACATAGTATTTCATACATAGTATTTCATACATAGTATTTCATACATAGTATTTCATACATAGTATTTCATACATAGTATTTCATACATAGTATTTCATACATAGTATTTCATACATAGTATTTCATACATAGTATTTTATACCTAGTATTTCATACATAGTATTTCATACATAGTATTTCATACATAGTATTTCATACATAGTATTTCATACATAGTATTTCATACATAGTATTTCATAGCTAGTATTTCATACATAGTATTTCATACATAGTATTTCATACATAGTATTTAATAGCTAGTATTTCATACATAGTATTTCATACATAGTATTTCATACATAGTATTTCATACATAGTATTTCATACATAATATTTCATACATAGTATGTCACACCTAGTATATCATACATAGTATTTCATACATAGTATTTCATACATAGTATTTCATACATAGTATTTCATACATAGTATTTCATACATAGTATTTCATACATAGTATTTAATAGCTAGTATTTCATACATAGTATTTCATACATAGTATTTCATACATAGTATTTCATACCTAGTATTTCATACATAGTATTTCATACATAGTATTTCATACATAGTATTTCATAGCTAGTATTTCATACATAGTATTTCATACATAATATTTCATACATAGTATTTCATACATAGTATTTCATACATAGTATTTCATACATAGTATATCATACATAGTATTTCATACATAGTATTTCATACATAGTATTTCATACATAGTATTTCATACAAAGTATTTCATACATAGTATTTCATACATAGTATTTCATACATAGTATTTCATACATAGTATTTCATACATAGTATTTCATACATAGTATTTCATACATAGTATTTCATACATAGTATTTCATACATAGTATTTCATACATAGTATTTCATACATAGTATTTCATACATAGTATATCATACATAGTATTTAATACCTAGTATATCATACATAGTATTTCATACATAGTATTTCATACATAGTATTTCATACATAATATTTCATACATAGTATTTCATACATAGTATTTCATACATAGTATTTCATACATAGTATTTCATACATAGTATTTCATACATAATATTTCATACATAGTATTTCATACATAGTATTTCATAGCTAGTATTTCATACATAATATTTCATACATAGTATTTCATACATAGTATTTCATAGCTAGTATTTCATACATAGTATTTCATACATACTATTTCATACATAATATTTCATACATAGTATTTCATACATAGTATTTCATAGCTAGTATTTCATACATAGTATTTCATACATAGTATATCATACATAGTATTTCATACATAGTATTTCATACATAGTATTTCATACATAGTATTTCATACATAATATTTCATACATAGTATTTCATACATAGTATTTCATAGCTAGTATTTCATACATAATATTTCATACATAGTATTTCATACATAGTATTTCATAGCTAGTATTTCATACATAGTATTTCATACATAGTATTTCATACATAGTATTTCATACATAGTATTTCATACATAGTATTTCATACATAGTATTTCATACATAATATTTCATACATAGTATTTCATACATAATATTTCATACATAGTATTTCATACATAGTATTTCATACATAGTATTTCATACATAGTATTTCATACATAGTATTTCATACATAGTATTTCATACATAGTATTTCATACATAGTATTTCATACATAGTATTTCATACATAATATTTCATACATAGTATTTCATACATAATATTTCATACATAATATTTCATACATAGTATTTCATACATAGTATTTCATACATAGTATTTCATACATAGTATTTCATACATAGTATTTCATACATAGTATTTCATACATAGTATTTCATACATAGTATTTCATACATAGTATATCATACATAGTATTTCATACATAGTATTTCATACATAGTATTTCATACATATTATTTCATACAAAGTATTTCATACATAGTATTTCATACATAGTATTTCATACATAGTATTTCATACATAGTATTTCATACATAGTATTTCATACATAGTATTTCATACATAGTATTTCATACATAGTATTTCATACATAGTATTTCATACATAGTATATCATACATAGTATTTAATACCTAGTATATCATACATAGTATTTCATACATAGTATTTCATACATAGTATTTCATACATAATATTTCATACATAGTATTTCATACATAATATTTCATACATAGTATATCATACATAGTATTTAATACCTAGTATATCATACATAGTATTTCATACATAGTATTTCATACATAGTATTTCATACATAATATTTCATACATAGTATTTCATACATAATATTTCATACATAGTATTTCATACATAGTATTTCATACCTAGTATTTTATACCTAGTATTTCATACATAGTATTTCATACATAGTATTTCATACATAGTATTTCATACATAGTATATCATACATAGTATTTCATACATAGTATTTCATACATAGTATTTCATACATAATATTTCATACATAGTATTTCATACATAATATTTCATACATAGTATTTCATACATAGTATTTCATACCTAGTATTATACGTATTGATAAAACGGACTATTCCATTACCACCTAGCACATCTCGGGGTTTACGAGCCCCCCCCCCCCCCCCATTACCTCACAGCACCCTACTAATACCATTACCATCGTCACCGTCATATTATGATGTTCCAAACTAGTACCCCATTGCATCGCTATTACCCCCGGCTATAGCCTACCATATTGTATAAACGTACGGAGTGCACGGTCCTCTAACCTCTGCCATCCATAATACCCATACCATATATGGCTACAATAATAGAATAATTTTTTATATCTGACCCCTACTATTTGGAATTCCCTCCCTCAAAAATTAAGATCAACAACCTCTACAGCAGTTTTTTTTAAATTGCATAAGTACATATATTTAGGATATTATTGTTGTCAATCAAATTAACGTATCCATCGATCAACACGTCTGTCTACTATACCACGTATAAGAAATGTATACACATTTGGTTTACAGGTTTGTGTACCCATTATCCACGGTATTGTCCACGGCATACTACTAACATCTTCTAAATGTCAGCCGCTATCTCCCGACACATCGACATGCCATCGACACACCCGTACATACTTACCAACACGCGCGCGTACGACGTACGTACGTATGCGTGTGTATGTACATGTACGCGTGTGTATGCAAATCGTACGCGTGTGTATTACATCGTATGCGTGTGTCTTTTTGTAAGCCTGTGACCGTGTGTACGTGCGTGAAGAGATGACATCGATACAGACGATGCTACCTCCAACTATTGATAACTGATGATGTTGCGCTAGAGGAGGATGAGGAGGAGGATGAGGAGGAGGGTGTTAACGTGATCACGTGATATTGTCACGTGTTATCCTAGAACACGTGGTTCGTCGTCACGTGATCAATACGCTTTCGTTATACTACAGTGTAATGAAAGCTTATTAATCATGCTAACGGTGGTAATTAATACAACAGTTCAACTTATTCTATGTATGCAATATGCAATATGCAATATATATATATATATATATATATATTTTTAATTTATATATAGTTTATTGACTTCAAAAACACATGGTGATTATAGGCGTAGTTAGATAATAAAAAAAACTAAAACAAAAATAAATAGAAAATGAATAATAAAATAGAACGAATTACAATGATTTAAAATGGACATACAGTTTACGTTTAAACAATGAAAGTGATGTTATACAACGAATATCACATGGCAGTGAATTCCAGCTTTTCGGAGCAATATCCGAGAAAGCTGATTCAGAGTATGCCAACGATGTAGAGCGTTGCACCAACTTCATGACGTGGCACTTCCGACTGTACCTGTTTGAACTCTGAATAATAAGAGATTGAGCTATATATTCAGGAAGTCCATGCCTTACGTGTAATACACACTAGCCTATGTATACAAATATATCTAAACTTAAGCCAGCCTAATGATCTCATTAAATCAGATATAGAAACTATTGAGGCAAAGTTCATTTTATATAAACACGTATAGAACGACGTTGAATACGCTCAATTTTATACATAAGGTTGACAGGTAAATTACATAATAATGAACAGCAATATATAAGTCTACTGAAAACTAGCGAGTTAATTAAATATGTAGTCATGGCGAAGGTAAGCTTATAACGAGATTTTCTAATATTATATAGAAAATAGTTGGCACTGCGAATAATGTTATTAATATGTGGAGATTATAAAGTAATATATGTTATATATGTATATATTTGAAGGGTACACAATTAATGATTAATAATGTATTATTAGATTACAGATTATATCGTGTTGATTATGCGCATCGCGATGATGATAGGTCTATTATATCACGTGACAATCTTAGTCACGTTGTCATCGATACGCATGCGCGAACATTTACGTAAACATCCATTATGAAAGTTCAATAATTGATATCGTTAAACTAATACTAGATGGCGCCACAGTATACCCCTCGTGTAGTACTGTATAGTATATATCATATATATATATATATATATATATATATACTATAGATATACTATAGTAGTATAGATATACCTAAGGTAAACCCCTACCAGGTCGATATTACTCAGCAATTCATAACACGTTGTTTCCATAAATATCAATTTTCCATTTCGGTTCTTAGTTCTTCAGATGTACAGTAGAATATCACTGACAATTCATTTTTGCTACACCAAGAGAGTCAGCAATATCGGAGTCGTGTTCTCTTATTGAAGCACTAGCTTTCGGTATATTGCCGTACAGTGTACGGCGTACACACATTTGTTTGTCACGTGGTTTCTCCATGTTTTATTTATTTCTGAGCGTAGCATTCTTGTGTATGCGCCATCAATATTTTGTTCTAGAGGTACAGTTAAAGTCCATGTGATTAAGGGTCACTGTCTTTAAAATAAACCATTTTGTAAAAAATGTGTATTAAAAAATAGATTTGTACATATATACTATATGAAATATCAAAATATGATAGGTTAAAACATATATACACCATTCAAAACGTAATTTTAAAATACTACCCATATTTGCAAAAAATATATGCAAAAATGCTTAGTATAATTTAGTGATTAATATAATTATTATATACAAACTTATTATTAAACTAACAATTATTATGCCAACATTATTAATTTGATAAGTAAAATTATATTATGTTATACAATTTTCTCTATTTTAAAATATTTATTATATTATAATTAATTAAAAATTATTAATCAATTATAATTGATTAGTTCTAATAATTAATTATGGATAACTAATAATTATTAGTTCAAACTTGATTTAAGCACGGTTAAATAAGATTTAAAAAATACGAATTAAAGCTCAGGTTTGGCACATCTTGAACAAGAACTCAAGTTCTATCTTGCGTTCATCTTTGACAATATAATAGTCTAAATGTTTAGTTCAAGACGCGTAGAACCTTAACTTCTAGACGTGTTAAACCCGAGTATTGAACACGAGTATTAACACTACAATATCCTATAGGATGATTATAACTTCATTACAGAATCTGTGTTCATGTAGGCATATACTATCTTGATTTGTGGTTATATCTGAATACTTCTGAAGCTATTAGTTCTATCAAATTCTTTTTTGAAGAGTACCTGTATTAAAAGTTGAGATTTTAATATCTATTTTTCCTTTAAGTAGTTGGTTTTCTTTATTATTCTCAGTAGTCACTATAGTTAAATATATAGTGACATATATAGTGTATACAGCCTGAGATGGTTCTGTAGTACGCGATCCTTATGTCGTGATGATCGATGCTGGATGACATTTGTGTTGTATGCCGTGTTCGCTTTCAATAGCTAGTTGAAACGTGTGGTCGCCACTCCATACACGAGTACAAACAGTACTATATATAATGGTTATGGGTCAACGACGAACACTTACTATAGTATACTCATTTTAACTGGTCAAATCGCCTAATCAAATCCACCACCCTACCGATTTGTATGCTAATATACTACCCACGTACGCTGCGCATACTGAACGTGTATTTGTGTATGTGTATGTGTATGTGTATGTGTATGTGTATGTGTATGTGTATGTGTTTATTAATTAGTTATTTCCGAATATGGTCAGCACATAATAATACATGTTATCGACCTTCCCCCCGCGACGATGAAGCCGATAGTCGCCCCTTCCCCTAATCGATACCGTTCCCTTATAGAGACCTCACTATATCGCCGTTTCGGGTTACAACGTAGTAATTATAGGACACGATAATGATGTCCTCGCCTAACAATGTTCCTCGCCCCCCCCCCACCAATGTTCGGACACTGGTCATTTACTACGGCCACAACGTATACGCGCCACAACCACGCAGCCGCCGCTTACGTTAGTAACATCGGTAAGAGACTGCGTGAGTCATCGTTAATAAGTAGACCGATGTACAGCGAGCGAGTGACGTCACTCCGTAAAGCTGCCTTCGCACCGGAACAGTAACCGAATGCCGCATTATCTGGCGGTAATATCATCGCAAATATTCGAGACTCTGATTTTATCTCTGGCTTTATTTAGTTTGTATGCTATACTTTTTGTTTAGTCATAAACGAATGCGTAAATATTCTATACAAATATGAAGATACTTACTGTATATATATATATATATATATATATATCGATTACAATACAATAGCGGAAACAAGTGGATCCCTCAAGAAGTCATAAACTTGTACATTTTGTACATAATTATAATTCTCGCATGACAATACAGAAATTGTAACATTTTTATTTCTTGTATTTTGTTTTATAATTTACTGAGTTATTAATAAACATATAATACAAAACAAGAAGTACCCGGGATCGATTCGGGGACCTGTTGCTCGAGCGAAATGTCCAGCAATACCTGATACGATTCCGTAACGTACATAACTGCATTTAGCATATATAGTTAAAATACCCCTTTTTAATTACCTACAAAATATAAAACAAATCAACCTATTTAACTACTGCGAAATACAATTGTGATTGTAAACTAGGTCGCCACATTCCTCGTATTGTTACACGATGTATCTTATATAGAATGCATGTACGCAGGACTACTGTTTCATGTGGAACAATCGTAGGCGTCCCTAACAACGACTCGTTAACCCCACCTCCTCATCTTATAACATAACTCTACGAAAAGAAGACAACCGAGGTATATACGCAAACCCTAATGGTTATATTATATTTCTGAAAACTATATATATATATATATATATATATATATATATATACATGGGTATGCATTGTATTATACATGGGTTATAGTATAATTGTAAGTATAATAATAATATTTATTAAAAAAATTTGTTATGTTGATTTTCTGTTTCGTTTTCTAGTTCATAATATTAATATGCGTTATCCTCCTACAGGTTTCAAAATAATATATCATATTTTCTGTTGTTTTCGCCCATAAAATAGTATAAATAAAGATTTTGTATTAGATAAATCTTCAATATATCTATATTGATGTATCAATACGTATTATATAAGTATAATAACGTAATTGTATACAATTTTACAATATATATATATATTCGTATATTGTATTTAAATATATATATATATATATAGTTATCATATTTATTTTATTATTTATAATTATTACTAGTAATGATTAATATATTAAGTACTACTACTGAAATAATACCAGGTAAAATACTTATAAATATATATGTAAAAATATCAAGTACATATCATATATATAACGCATATATATGCATATATATATATATATATATATATATATATATATATATATATATATATGATCATATATCATAGATAACACTTCACCTAGATGTGTTCGGTAATAGCCGTTAATAACAGTGAATACCACGTGTTCGAGACCACGTGTTCGGATCACGTGCTCTGTTTATTACGTAACGCCCTGCCGGCCACGATGACGTAACGGTAGTCGGTGGCTCCACCTAGGCGATGAGATAACGGCGATCGCTATCTAAAACGACGTGTTTACGGAACCTCGATCACGTGGTACCACGGCACTTCACGTCACGTGACATCACGTGGTACATAACGTGGTACATAACGTATACAGTGTACGATGTACACATATATGTCATGTTAGAGCGGCTTATGGTCTCCAATAATTAATATTAATAGTACAATGTACAATGTACGGTGTAATACCATGTGCATTGTACACTGTACATCGTAAACTGTGCATTGTACACTGTACATCGTAAACTGTGCATTGTACACTGTACATTGTAAACTGTGCATTGTACACTGTACATTGTAAACTGTGCATTGTACACTGTACATCGTAAACTGTGCATTGTACACTGTACATCGTAAACTGTGCATTGTACACTGTACATTGTAAACTGTGCATTGTACACTGTACATTGTAAACTGTGCATTGTACACTGTACATTGTAAACTGTGCATTGTACACTGTACATCGTAAACTGTGCATTGTACACTGTACATTGTAAACTGTGCATTGTACACTGTACATCGTAAACTGTAATATTAATATTAATAGACAAGATATAGGCATCAATGTAAATTATGTAAATGCCACATTGTTGCCTATCTCTGCCATGTTAAAGTTCCTATATCCGTCATGTTAGAGCGGCTGATGGTCTCCAAGAGTTAATATTAAAAACATACCCTTTACGTATATGCAACACTTAACATGCGATAGAGTTAACACGTTATTACACGTAGACAAGCAATGATAGTACAGTCCACCTTAACGTAGACAGCACTGATAGTACAGCCACCTTAATGTAGACAGCACTGATAGTACAGTCCACCTTAACGTAGACAGCAATGATAGTATAGTCCACCTTAACGTAGACAGCACTGATAGTATAGTCCACCTTAACGTAGACAGCACTGATAGTATAGTCCACCTTAATGTAGACAGCACTGATAGTATAGTCCACCTTAATGTAGACAGCACTGATAGTATAGTCCACCTTAACGTAGACAGCACTGATAGTATAGTCCACCTTAACGTACACACAAGTAGACGTCAATGTATCGAACTTATATGATATTATAGTTAAGTTAAGTAATGTACACTATAATAATATAGAATTGTATTACGTATAATAAGTGTATAGCTTTTATTTTAAATTTAAATTCAATAAGAATACAATTTATGATCATATATGAAATAATATATAATACTCTACAATATACAGTATAATGTAATCAATATAATATATATATATATATATATGTAGAGTATTATATAATCTTTACATGTGATCGTAAATATTATTCTTATTGCATTTAAATGTAAAATCAAAGCTATACAATTTTTCTACATTAAATACAATTCTATAATTAGTGTTATATTAATAGAATACTAATTTCAATGTTAACGTTGGCAACCACATTAATCACTGAGATAATAAATATAATTGTAAATATTGTTTGCATAATATATCATTGCTTATCATTATAGTTATATAATTATATATTATGTGTATTCATTGTTATAACACCAGAGAGATACGTAAACATTGGCCGTATTGTTCGCTTATTGACTTATAAGCCGTGATAGTGAAGAGGTGACGTGTTAGAGGTGACCTCTATCGGTGTGTGTGTGTGTGTGTGTGTAATACTGCCGCCAGGGGTAGCCACTATCCGTGATAATCGTACGGCGGTAACCGTGATTGGTCGGAAATGATCGATAGAAGTTTATTATACGATTCTGTATTATGTTTAATATACGATTAACTTCAATGAGAATAGTATATGTTATGTACTCTTAATTATTGATATATTATGTAACGTGTGTTCTCAGATTATGTAACGTGTATTCTCAGATTATGTAACGTGTATTCTCAGATTATGTAACGTGTGTTCTCTAACTCAGATTTATTGTGTGTAGGGTCTACACTGTATATATATATATACATATATATATATATATATATATATATATATATATATATATATTGTTATTGTTATTATTGTTATTTTTATTTGGTGGAGTCCTTTCATCCCATCCAGGAACTTAGATGCAGTTTCAACTTATAACCATACATGGCTCTAATGTTCATTCGAATATTCTCTCATATTAAGGCATATATAATATATATATATATATATATATATATATATATACCTATACTACCCATTGGATGTATACCTATAGGTGCGCAGTTTTAAATTAGTTAAAACAAAATGTGTTGAATATGTGTTGATTAATTTTACTAAATATCTCCCAAATAGATTATATGTTTCTTATAACATAATGCCTCTATGTTGGCCCGAAGACTATCTTATGTTAAATGCTTAATTAACTCACTAGCCTACACGAGCAGATGAACACAAATAGTTTAAAAACTATGAATATTTTTTATTATAAATATATTACATAATCATCATTTATTTATTTAATATAAAATATAATATAACATAAATTAGTATTTATATTGGTATTAAAAAGTAGTAGGCATTTACATGTGGTTACTAAGCGAAAAAGTAAAAACTTGGGAAAATGACATTCAAAGTTTTTACATAAATAATCATTTATAATATGTACACATATGTAACTATATAAAATATTTAATATAAAAACAAATATATAACACGTGATTTGTTTATTTATTTAATGCTATTTAATCTATGATCTATGCTAAAATAAAATTTGTAAATTTGTAAAAATTAAATTATTTTTCACATTTTAACTCCAGCGCCTACCCTTTAACTTTTAACCTACCTTTAATACCCTTTAATACTACCCTTTAACTGTCCTAATATATATATATATATATACTTATTTTTATAAATATAATTAATTTAAAAGAATGAAAAAAAATGAAATGTTTCGGTTCTATATTTAAAAATAATTCTTAAATTCTGCCTATGATATACTTTATATATTGTAATTTGTTATTGTATTTGTGTGTAGAATGTCATGCTATTCAGGAACTTAGATGAAGTTTTCACTTATAACCATATATGGCTCTAATGTCCCTTCGAAGCATAGATATGGAGTACCATGGTATATAGAGTACCATGGTACTCTAAATCTATGCTTCGAAGCAGCTCTCATGTTAACGCATCCATGGTTTAACGAGAGCCGGTAATTTATTTATACACAATTATAATGTAAATATTATTTTAGACCTATTTTAATGGTCCGGACGAGGCTCGAATCCGCGTCCTACTGCTTGTGTGTCTGACGCCTTAGCCAACTGAGCCACCCAGGCTGTCATATATATATATACACATTTCTCTGAGTTTATCGGAATAATAGCCCGTACTAATTATATTATAATGGTACGCAACTATAATGTATATTCTCCTATATTATGAAGCTATACAGTAAACTATACTATACTTCAGTATATTATAGTAAATAGATGACCTCTGACCTCTGTGTGTATACTAACGACGGGTATCGCGTGCTATCTCTATAACAATAGAATTAATGAATACCACGTGATCGTATATCGATAGTGTCACGTTTCGTGTGTCACGTGTCATTGCGTAACCACTACACACGTGTATGACTCACGGTTAGCATTAATAACGTGTTCACCTGTAGGACAACTAGTAATAATTGTATGATACTTTTTAATTTGTTATATTTTAGTAGGTATTGTTATGTATGACTCATACAGTATAAATAATACAGTAATATATATATATATATATACAAAACTGCCTATTTGGCTCAGTGGCTAAGGCGTCATACACACAAGCAGTAGGACACGGGTTCGACCCTAGTCCGGACCATTAATTAATTTTATAAAATGGGTCTTAAAATATTATTTAGAAGTGATCTTATATAATTGTGTATAAATAAATGATCGGCTCTCGTTAAAACCATGGATGCCTTAACATGAGAGCGGCTTCGAAGGGACATTAGAGCCATATATGGTTATAAGTGAAAACTTCATCTAAGTTCCTGGACGGGATGAAAAGACTCCACCAAATAAAATAACAATAACAATAACAATAACAATTGTATTAATACTCGAGTAGTAACATTGTTATTCTTTCATTCGAATCAATTAATGGAAAGAGATCTTATTATCGTTTACCCTATATATAATTATATTTAATGATAATAACCCGTAAATATACTCCTATATTTCAAAACTATACTTGTTAATGAGTAAATATAGATATAGATATGTTGTCGTAATAAGCTGTAGTATTTAGTATGGTTATGTGTATTCTTATGTGTGTGTGTCATTCTTAAAGGGCTATTAAGCTAAAGAAAGCTATAATTACACGTAATTATATATATTTATACATCGAATTCTCGATAAGTCGAATATCTAGATAAACATCGATACAATGCGGACGTTATTGTTGTTTATAAAACGCTAGAAATCTAATAAGACGGATAACTAGGTAGATCTTCGTCAGTTTCATTAGATCCCTCGGGAGACATACTTATTGACAATTCACTGCGTACACACACACACACACCGACAAACCGACACACATGAATATATTTGTATACATTAATCGATTGTAGGTTTATGTGAACACAAATGTAGTACGCTAGATAGTATTTTCTATTGTGTACACCTCGTAAACAATGAGTACTATAGTATACTATAGTATACTATTGTATACTATAGTATACTATAGTTAGTACTATTATTACTATAGTTACGAATATTATTACGAAGATTCGACTTAAAATTCTAATGTTATTCACCCTAAGCTATTTAAGATGATTATTGCATTCTTCAGCAGTCGATACTCTAAAGGAGATCTCCCCATACATGGGGAAATATCTATAGTTATTTAGATTAGAATCACATCCCTGTTGATATATATATATATATATATATATATATACATATATATACATATAGATAGCTTATAGCTATATCTCGACTATAGTCGACATCGACAAATATATCTACACTTTGCATACAGTATTACATTAAATAGATTTATTTTTTATCAATAATTTAAAAATTATAATTAAATAGAGCAAAATAAGATGTCTTGTAATATTGAACCATTTCAAGTTAATATATATATATATATATATGATTTATATTGTATATACAAAATATATATATTGTGTAACAATGTAATATGTATATAATACACTACAAAATAATCAATAATACATATAATGTATCTTAGTATTATTGATATATGTAGCAAACGAATTATAAAAAATAATATAAGTTTAAAAAGTGATTACATTTTAAAATACTACAATTTATCCTATCTTTTACACATAAACTCACGAACGTCTTAATACGCAACGATGACATCATTTATAGGGTAACAATATAGGGGTGCTGCAACAAGGGGGACGTGGAGATATACCCCCCCCCACTTTTACCACAAAATGTATGTTGATTGGTTGGTCTCCCTGCATACAAAATCGTTCCAGCGCCCCTAGCTTTATATATAGGGTAAACCCATTAATATGCATAGTTTTAACTGACCACTGACACACAGATATACACGAACAGCTCACCATCTACTCGACTTTGTCATCTGTGTCCTAAACTTTGTCCTACATAAGCGATACGCTTGACCACTACCTGCAGCAATACCACTGTGTCCGAGAGCATATCGGCGTCATCATGTATCCATTAGAAAATGTCTCCTTGTCGTATGTTAGTAGCTATCTGGGTTATGTAGTGATGTGTGTAAATATATCTATGAATATATGAATATATGAAATATCAAGTTAATTATATATATATATATATATATATATATTGGTGAGGGTAATCTTTCTTTACCATATTCGGTGTATAAATAAACCATCCTATCCTATCCTATATATATATATATATATATATCATATGATTACTTACTTGCTTATTTCGGGATTGTTGTTTCCCGGACAGTAACAGTTCTCCAAACATCACGGTTCATCATAGCTACTTTAATCTCTCTCGCCGGTATACAAATTTCGCGCTCGAGATTCCTGATGTAGCTTTCTGGTGGCCTTCCCCGTCATCTAGTTCCATAAGTAGGTTCCCAAAGAACTAGGTCAGAAACAACTTCATCATCTCTACGTAGGCAATGTGCAGCAAACTTTAAGAATCGACGTCTGATCTTTGTAGATATTGTTTCTATAGCGCCATACAGTACTTCGTTAGTAACTGTCTGAGACCAATGTACGTTTAACGTTTTTAATATCATTCGTAGAATTCGAGGTGATGTGCCATCAAGTTGTTTGAGTAGTGTTTTTGTGAGGGTCCACGTCTCACATCCGTACAGCAGAACCGATTCAACTGTGGTGTGCATGAGCCTGAGTTTCATTTTCCTACTAAGAGTTGATTTCCAGATATTCCTCATTAGATGACATGTTCTCCAAGCAAGCTCTTTTCTGATTTTTAAATCTTTTGCACAGCTGTCTATCCATGCCCCTAGGTACTTGAAGTCTTCATCCTTTTCAGATTTGACCCATCTATAGTTTTGATTTCAAACTGTTGATTGGTATTGTAGCTCATGTATTTCGTTTTCCCTGTATTCATGCTTAGTCCTACTCGTTTTTCTGATTTTTCGACTCGAGTGAGCATCTCTTGGTCTTCACTTACTAATACAATATCATCTAGAAGTCCATATCTGTAATAGTGATAGGTGGTACTCTTCTGCTTTTTCTTTTCCTTAGTTGGAAACCTAGCTTATCTTTCCTTCCTAGTAAAGCTGTTCTCATAACATAATGTATAACTATGGCAAAAAGGTATGGAGCTAACGTATCTCCTTGTAAAACACAAGCTAGAATGTTGAAAGTTTCTGTTTCTCCATCAGGTATAATGACCTTAGCAGTAGTATCTTCATACATTAGTCTAATATCCGTCACCAACTCCTACCCGGTATCCAATAAGCTTTCAGTATCGAAAGAATTTTCCCTCTATGTATAGTATCAAAGGCTTTCTTGATGTCGATGAATATCATGATTGCTTCTAGATTATTATCTTTGACTCCCTCAATCAGCCGTCTGAGTGCTAATATCTGACTGGTTATTGTTCTACCACTTCTGAAACCATTTTGATTTTTCCTTAAATGACAATCTAGATGAGGCCTAATTCTGTTCAATATCATACGATTATAAGTTTTCGCTACTAATGAAGTAAGACTTATACCACGATAATTACTACCTAGATTAATATCTCCTTTATTGGGTATTGGAATTATATTCAAAATTGACCATTGTTTTGGCTTCATTTTATCTAATAGTGATTTGTTACAGAAGTAGAGGATAATATCATATATATATTATATCGTTTTAATACTTCTGGCCGTATTTAATCATTTTTATATATCATATATATATGTATATATATATATAGAAATAAATAGATCGAAATAATTATATATATATAATTATAATGAATCACATGTTACCCTATCCTACACATATAATTAGTTTAACAATTTGTATATTAATTAGTCTTATAATTAGTACAATTCATAGTCTTATAATTAGTATAATAATTAATGTAGTATTGTATATTTGATAAAGTAACAGTAGCTATAATTGGCTAGAATATTTTGTTAACGGATATTAACAGTCGATATAGATTTTATAATTCATATTACAATATAATTGTACTTTATAATATAACACCTATATTGCATATATATAGTGTACCATAGTATGATGTAATAATAAATGAATAAAACGAGTATGGATATTATATAATAATAATAATAATAACAATATAAAATTAGTTCATAATAGTCATAACAACTAGTATTACTATTATGTGTATCAATAACGTATTCATAAACTATTATTCAGAAATAATGTATTCATATCTATTTACCATATAATGGTATACGTATGGCATATGACCGTACAATGTACGTAGCCATGTTGCCGTATGGCTTACATGCAATCATCGTAACATGGTCATATATAAACCGACAATTCTATTTATCAACATTACATGCATGAATAACATATATATATATATAAATACTACACTACTACTACTACTACTACTACTATTACTACTACTACTACTACTACTACTACTACTACTACTACTACTACTACTACTACTACTACTACTATTATTATTATTACCAACGATATGACTACTACTATGGCCACCTATACTTACCCAGACGAGTGAAACGCAAGATCTGACCTATGAACCCCCGTACCCTTGCGGGGTGTTCTTCTTCATCGTGTACGGTCCCCTGTACGGTCTGGTGTGTACGTTCGGTCTGGTGGGTAATTCCCTGTCGTTCGCGGTGTTACATCGGTACAAGAGTAGTTCTAATGTGGGTACCTATCTACTTAAGGTTGGTATTACGTAATGCACACGGCCACCTACCTATTGTTACGTCATTCAAACGTGTCCGTATATATATATATATACTTATGTATATATATATATATATATATATATATATATATATATATATATGTGTGTGTATGTATTGGATCAAATATAATGAGCACTTGTAATGAGATCGATCTGGAATACAACACAATTAATATACTTAATGGTATGTTATGTATAACATATTATTATTATCAGATTTAGGTGTTACGTCAGGGTAAATTTTAAAGCAGAGCTTAACGATATACTGGAAATATCATGTATACAGGAATTATTAATTGTATTCGATATGCATTATACACACATATATATATATACTATAAACCACCCATATATATATATATATATATATATATATATAATACTTTTGAATGAACACCATAATACACGTACAATGTACATACGTCGTACATATGTAGAATACGTGTAATGAGTGTATACAGAGTGTCTATAGACGTGTTATACATGATCCTATTACTTAGTGGTACACACACACGTACACACACACGTACACACACACAGACACATACACACTCATATATTGTTCCCATCACCCGCACCTCACCATATACCGGTAACCATGCCAACACATGAATATACATATACACGTATATGACGTCACGCAAGTTGAACAATGCGTTTCATTATTTCTATGAAACAATGTATACATATATAACATATCTTTCAATGATTTTAACCGAGCCATAGCATTATATAGTATAAGCAAAGATTTTCCGAAGGAAAGATATAACACTTACGCGAAATCGTGTAATTCGAATTTGTATACAAAATACCCTGGTGCCACCTATAGCGGGTTACTTTTAGGAACTATGAGTTGTTTATAATGTAAATTCGTATTTAACTATACACTTTTAAAATGTTAAATAATATGCTTTAAATTAATATTTATATGATGAAAACTAAGTGTTCATTACTAATATACAACAAACAAATATGATATTTATGTTTTAAATGCTATAAGTATATATTTAGTAAGTAAAAGTTAATTTATATTGCATGTAATTTAATAGAGCAATGAAAACATTGTTGTATGCAAACAGAGCCGAACCTAAATCTATTTCAGTGATTTCGATACTACTGCTAGCAGCGGTTGGGGATATTACTAAATTACGTTGCATGCATAGGGAGTGTTATATCTTTGCTTCGCAAAATCTTTGGTATTACTATTATGTTCATCGTTTTTAAAATTTATCATTGATACATTCATATATTGTTGTGTAGATACATCACAATGAAAACTAATACACTATACATTTCCTACCTAGTAGTTTATTGTAAGTGCATGTGTATGCATTACCATTATTGTGGTATATTCTGGCATGCTTTACTTGTATAGGCCAGCGTATATTTATAATGTATTATTATGATTTGTTAAATTGTCTTTTTTTACGTTTCGTGTCGTTTTGTTTTTTTCATAATAATAAACTATATATTTATTTATATATATATATATATATATATATATATATACACATCTAAAACACACGCATTGGCAGGCGCTGGCCTTGATGGACATACTGTTCCTGGTGACCGCAGCCTCCATCCAGATGTACATGGCGATGTCGTTGTACTTCGGCCTACTTGCGCAACTCGAGTACACCTACACAGCGCTGCAGACGTTCGCCTGGCCGCTAGCCCATACGGTCCAAATGGCCGGAGTTTGGATGATGGTTAGAGTCGCGAGCGCGCGCGAGAAACGGCGGGTTTCGACGAGAAACGGTGGAATACGAGCCGATGTACTAATGGTGTATATCGGTAACGAGATATTTTGATATATGGCGAGATTTAGTGACGCATACCGATATATAGATAAATATAGTATATACATTAATATATATATATATATATATATATATATATATATATATATATTACTAGAATATACATTAATTTATTGTTTATCATTAATAGCGTTCAATATTGTGTAAATTAATATTAAAAAAATATCGTAAGATATGTTAATTTTATATTAAAATAATAGCTACAATTTAAATGAAATATTTTATCATTTAATAAATATAGAAATTGTTATATATAGTAAATATGTGATGCTATTATTTTTTAAATATTCCTTATATATGTAAACAAAATAATTAATTAAAATTAAAAGGATTGATAAAAATCTATTATTTAAAACAATTATATATATATATCATATATAATATAATATTTAAATATACTTATGTACAAATTAAATTCTAAAAGTACTGAATATAGATAAAATTCAAGCAATTGGTTATAAATGTTATTACATAAGGGGATTTTGTTTGAGATTTGTTAATAACTTAGAGTATGATAGCATAATAAATAAATGTATAGAATCATTAACTAATTATTTATTATCTAATATTTATATTTAAGCATGTTTAATTTACTTAATTTTATATGCATATAAAAGTGACTATTAGTAATATAAATATGAACTAAAAGTGATTATTCTAAATTCTATACATATATGTATAAGCCTTTTAATAATGATCATTATCATTAGTAAAATAAGAATATGCATCTCTCCCTCGTTCCCCTCCTTCACTTATACGGCTGAATTATTAATGATATTTATATGTTAATAGAAATAAGTTATCATCTGAAATAGTTATCAACTATAAGGATAAGGATAAGGATAATTTATTATTGCACAAAATGTAATTTTTAACAATAAATGGCTAAATAAAATAGTCACAAATTAACTTTCGAGGTGTTTGGCCAGAGTAAATAATAATGCAAATAAATATTATACATTCAAACATGTATGTGTATAGAAGGATAATCAAAGGGAATATATAAGTGAAGGGATCTTCAGGGTTGCCCAAATCCTCTATATATACGTATAATATATATATATATATATATATATATATATATATATATTATGGGGCGCGTATATATATAAAGTAGGAATTTTCGGCCATATTTTCGAGTTATATTTAAAGTATATGTACTTATTACATGCATACGATACGTGTTTTATTAATGGTGATATATACGCATTCAACTTTTAAATTAAAGCGTTTTAACAATCGTAAAACGCCGACTTTTAAGCGGAAACGCCCGACTTTCACCACGCCTATACTACTTACATAACATCTTCACACTCTTACTCGCCAGGTGGTCGTAGCCGGAAACAGATACATCGCCGTGTGTAAACCCCTGGACGCGCCGAGACTGTGCACTAAATCCAGGGTTCAGTTCGAGATATCAGGAGTAGCATTCGGTTTATTGAACCGCATACTATAGTAGTACTATACTTCGTATTATAATACGAGTATACCTAACAATATAGTAGTACTAAACCTCATACTATTGTAGTAATATACCTCATACTATAGTATCATAAACGTATACACTTTTGTATGTACACAGTACTACACAGTACTACACACTGATATAAGTGTGAAAGATATACATTGCATTAGTAAGGGTGCCGCAAGCTGACGTTAAAATATGTCTTCATTATCTGTATTATTGTAGTATCGTTAGCATTTTAGTTAGAGCTACCCAGCAAACAGTAAGAGCAGCATAATAGCAGCATAACAGCAAATGCTAGAGCCTCAAATGTTTACATTGTGCTATTATGCTGCTATTATGCTGCTATTAATTTATAATGATATTATGCTGCTGTTATGCTGCTGTTATGCTGCTATTATGCTGATATTATCTGCTATTAATTATAAATG
>CAXHSG010000339.1:10000-12500 GCA_964019155.1 Osedax fenrisi | reverse complement strand
CGATTTTATATTAGCGTATATGTTTTCCCGTTTTTTGAATTTGTTATTTATTTACTTATGAATTTATCTATTTTATATTCGATAGTACTATTATTATTATAATTTACATTTCGTTATCCTATATAGTTATATACACATCGTATATGTATTCTACTCAGTTTTTTACACTCTTTCTAAAATGCTACAGTACACTTATACGCATCGAATATTCGATTTTATATTAGCGTATATGTTTTCCCGTATTTTGAATATGTTATTTATTTACTTATGAATTTATCTATTTTATATTCGATAGTACTATTGTTATTATAATTTACATTTCGTTATCCTATATAGTTATATACACATCGTATATGTATTCTACTCAGTTTTTTACGCTCTTTCTAAAATGCTATAGTACACTTATACGCATCGAATATTCGATTTTATATTAGCGTATATGTTTTCCCGTATTTTGAATATGTTATTTATTTACTTATGAATTTATCTATTTTATATTCGATAGTACTATTGTTATTATAATTTACATTTCGTTATCCTATATAGTTATATACACATCGTATATGTATTCTACTCAGTTTTTTACGCTCTTTCTAAAATGCTATAGTACACTTATACGCATCGAATATTCGATTTTATATTAGCGTATATGTTTTCCCGTATTTTGAATATGTTATTTATTTACTTATGAATTTATCTATTTTATATTCGATAGTACTATTGTTATTATAATTTACATTTCGTTATCCTATATAGTTATATACACATCGTATATGTATTCTACTCAGTTTTTTACGCTCTTTCTAAAATGCTATAGTACACTTATACGCATCGAATATTCGATTTTATATTAGCGTATATGTTTTCCCGTATTTTGAATATGTTATTTATTTACTTATGAATTTATCTATTTTATATTCGATAGTACTATTGTTATTATAATTTACATTTCGTTATCCTATATAGTTATATACACATCGTATATATTCTACTCAGTTTTTTACGCTCTTTCTAAAATGCTACAGTACACTTATACGCATCGAATATTCGATTTTATATTAGCGTATATGTTTTCCCGTTTTTTGAATTTGTTATTTATTTACTTATGAATTTATCTATTTTATATTCGATAGTACTATTATTATTATAATTTACATTTCGTTATCCTATATAGTTATATACACATCGTATATGTATTCTACTCAGTTTTTTACACTCTTTCTAAAATGCTATAGTACACTTATACGCATCGAATATTCGATTTTATATTAGCGTATATGTTTTATTGATACAGTATAATAAATAATTTTTCTTAACAGAAATTTTATACGCCTAACATAATACCGCATAGAAATAACGTTTCTACTGGTCTTATTATAGTGGGTTATTTATATTTTTAATTTTTAATTTTATTTTCATAGTACTCTTATTGTATTACTTTATATTTCGTTACACTATATTGTTATACAAGTATTATATATGGTTTCTACTTAGTTTTAAACGATTTTTCAATAGAGCTATAGAATACATATGTACGTTAAGTATTCAATTTTATAATACAATATTTCGTTTTAATAAATAAATTTACAGAATATATTATGTGCGTAGAACAAGACCGCAGAGAAATTACGTTTCTCTGGTCTTTTTTGTGTCTGGTTTTGATTTTATCTGTAAATATTTTAAATTAATGGGAATTGAATAAATATATTTTTTTTGTATCCTGTACATGTATTATATTTCATTGTTAATTTAAAATATTGATATAAGTAAATCGAGATAAAAAATTTTTTTTTTAGAAAAATACACAAGTATGTTAAATTACAAAAAAAAGTTAGTTTGTTTAATTTTGAGCATTATTTGAGTATATCGTAAAAAATGGAAAAATTCGAGTAGAGCATTTTACTGGTTGAGGGTAATCCGCACTCAGTCGCCAAGCGATTGAGTAAAGATTGCTGGTCTTTTTCTTATATGGATAGATCACTGGTAAAAAATAGCCTTCGGGATAAGCTCTATTTATTAAAACAATTCTTTTTAGACGTTGACTGTAATTATTTTCGGGTAATTCTGTATTGTCTAACCGCAAACCGTATATATTGGCTCGTTCGTTACGCGACGTGTTTATATTTCTAGATATTTTATTACATCTTGATTTCTTGTACGTACGGCTCGTGTATTCGAGTGTCGGCTGCGCTTAAATTTACGAACGCGGAGATTTTCGCAAGGTTCGCGATCTATTTTTTCGTTTTCAACGATGTTATAGGTTGACGTTGGTTTATAACTATATTTCCGATATAGTTAGATACACTCTTTGCATGATTATATAGTTTTATCGTAATTCTATTTATTCTTATTGCAGTTTTGAGAGTTATCTGGTTGATCCTGCCAGTAGTCATATGCTTGTCTCAAAGATTAAGCCATGCATGTCTAAGTACAAACTTACACAAAGTGAAACCGCGAATGGCTCATTAAATCGGTCACTATTTATTGGATCATATGTCCT
>CAXHSG010000339.1:0-2500 GCA_964019155.1 Osedax fenrisi | reverse complement strand
CGAGTCATTAGCTGTACCACTACGCTATACCACTAGTTATTAAATTTGAATATATTATACTATTTATAGAAATTTATATAGTTTACAATATTTTTTCGATAGTTCTCTTATTCTTATAATTTACATTTCGTTATCCTATATAGTTATATACACATCGTATATGTATTCTACTCAGTTTTTTACGCTCTTTCTAAAATGCTATAGTACACTTATACGCATCGAATATTCGATTTTATATTAGCGTATATGTTTTCCCGTATTTTGAATATGTTATTTATTTACTTATGAATTTATCTATTTTATATTCGATAGTACTATTGTTATTATAATTTACATTTCGTTATCCTATATAGTTATATACACATCGTATATGTATTCTACTCAGTTTTTTACGCTCTTTCTAAAATGCTACAGTACACTTATACGCATCGAATATTCGATTTTATATTAGCGTATATGTTTTCCCGTTTTTTGAATTTGTTATTTATTTACTTATGAATTTATCTATTTTATATTCGATAGTACTATTATTATTATAATTTACATTTCGTTATCCTATATAGTTATATACACATCGTATATGTATTCTACTCAGTTTTTTACACTCTTTCTAAAATGCTACAGTACACTTATACGCATCGAATATTCGATTTTATATTAGCGTATATGTTTTCCCGTATTTTGAATATGTTATTTATTTACTTATGAATTTATCTATTTTATATTCGATAGTACTATTGTTATTATAATTTACATTTCGTTATCCTATATAGTTATATACACATCGTATATGTATTCTACTCAGTTTTTTACGCTCTTTCTAAAATGCTATAGTACACTTATACGCATCGAATATTCGATTTTATATTAGCGTATATGTTTTCCCGTATTTTGAATATGTTATTTATTTACTTATGAATTTATCTATTTTATATTCGATAGTACTATTGTTATTATAATTTACATTTCGTTATCCTATATAGTTATATACACATCGTATATGTATTCTACTCAGTTTTTTACGCTCTTTCTAAAATGCTATAGTACACTTATACGCATCGAATATTCGATTTTATATTAGCGTATATGTTTTCCCGTATTTTGAATATGTTATTTATTTACTTATGAATTTATCTATTTTATATTCGATAGTACTATTGTTATTATAATTTACATTTCGTTATCCTATATAGTTATATACACATCGTATATGTATTCTACTCAGTTTTTTACGCTCTTTCTAAAATGCTATAGTACACTTATACGCATCGAATATTCGATTTTATATTAGCGTATATGTTTTCCCGTATTTTGAATATGTTATTTATTTACTTATGAATTTATCTATTTTATATTCGATAGTACTATTGTTATTATAATTTACATTTCGTTATCCTATATAGTTATATACACATCGTATATGTATTCTACTCAGTTTTTTACGCTCTTTCTAAAATGCTACAGTACACTTATACGCATCGAATATTCGATTTTATATTAGCGTATATGTTTTCCCGTTTTTTGAATATGTTATTTATTTACTTATGAATTTATCTATTTTATATTCGATAGTACTATTATTATTATAATTTACATTTCGTTATCCTATATAGTTATATACACATCGTATATGTATTCTACTCAGTTTTTTACGCTCTTTCTAAAATGCTATAGTACACTTATACGCATCGAATATTCGATTTTATATTAGCGTATATGTTTTCCCGTTTTTTGAATTTGTTATTTATTTACTTATGAATTTATCTATTTTATATTCGATAGTACTATTATTATTATAATTTACATTTCGTTATCCTATATAGTTATATACACATCGTATATGTATTCTACTCAGTTTTTTACGCTCTTTCTAAAATGCTACAGTACACTTATACGCATCGAATATTCGATTTTATATTAGCGTATATGTTTTATTGATACAGTATAATAAATAATTTTTCTTAACAGAAATTTTATACGCCTAACATAATACCGCATAGAAATAACGTTTCTACTGGTCTTATTATAGTGGGTTATTTATATTTTTAATTTTTAATTTTATTTTCTAGTACTCTTATTGTATTACTTTATATTTCGTTACACTATATTGTTATACAAGTATTATATATGGTTTCTACTTAGTTTTAAACGATCTTTCAATAGAGCTATAGAATACATATGTACGTTAAGTATTCAATTTTATAATACAATATTTCGTTTTAATAAATAAATTTACAGAATATATTATGTGCGTAGAACAAGACCGCAGAGAAATTACGTTTCTCTGGTCTTTTTTGTGTCTGGTTTTGATTTTATCTGTAAATATTTTAAATTAATGGGAATTGAATAAATATATTTTTTTTGTATCCTGTACATGTATTATATTTCATTGTTAATTTAAAATATTGATATAAGTAAATCGAGATAAAAAATTTTTTTTTTAGAAAAATACACAAGTATGTTAAATTACAAAAAAAAGTTAGTTTGTTTAATTTTGAGC
>CAXHSG010000338.1:2500-5000 GCA_964019155.1 Osedax fenrisi | reverse complement strand
TGAATATATTATACTATTTATAGAAATTTATATAGTTTACAATATTTTTTCGATAGTTCTCTTATTCTTATAATTTACATTTCGTTATCCTATATAGTTATATACACATCGTATATGTATTCTACTCAGTTTTTTACGCTCTTTCTAAAATGCTATAGTACACTTATACGCATCGAATATTCGATTTTATATTAGCGTATATGTTTTCCCGTTTTTTGAATATGTTATTTATTTACTTATGAATTTATCTATTCTATATTCGATAGTACTATTGTTATTATAATTTACATTTCGTTATCCTATATAGTTATATACACATCGTATATGTATTCTACTCAGTTTTTTACGCTCTTTCTAAAATGCTATAGTACACTTATACGCATCGAATATTCGATTTTATATTAGCGTATATGTTTTCCCGTTTTTTGAATATGTTATTTATTTACTTATGAATTTATCTATTCTATATTCGATAGTACTATTGTTATTATAATTTACATTTCGTTATCCTATATAGTTATATACACATCGTATATGTATTCTACTCAGTTTTTTACGCTCTTTCTAAAATGCTATAGTACACTTATACGCATCGAATATTCGATTTTATATTAGCGTATATGTTTTCCCGTTTTTTGAATATGTTATTTATTTACTTATGAATTTATCTATTCTATATTCGATAGTACTATTGTTATTATAATTTACATTTCGTTATCCTATATAGTTATATACACATCGTATATGTATTCTACTCAGTTTTTTACGCTCTTTCTAAAATGCTATAGTACACTTATACGCATCGAATATTCGATTTTATATTAGCGTATATGTTTTCCCGTTTTTTGAATATGTTATTTATTTACTTATGAATTTATCTATTCTATATTCGATAGTACTATTGTTATTATAATTTACATTTCGTTATCCTATATAGTTATATACACATCGTATATGTATTCTACTCAGTTTTTTACGCTCTTTCTAAAATGCTATAGTACACTTATACGCATCGAATATTCGATTTTATATTAGCGTATATGTTTTCCCGTATTTTGAATATGTTATTTATTTACTTATGAATTTATCTATTTTATATTCGATAGTACTATTGTTATTATAATTTACATTTCGTTATCCTATATAGTTATATACACATCGTATATGTATTCTACTCAGTTTTTTACGCTCTTTCTAAAATGCTATAGTACACTTATACGCATCGAATATTCGATTTTATATTAGCGTATATGTTTTCCCGTTTTTTGAATATGTTATTTATTTACTTATGAATTTATCTATTCTATATTCGATAGTACTATTGTTATTATAATTTACATTTCGTTATCCTATATAGTTATATACACATCGTATATGTATTCTACTCAGTTTTTTACGCTCTTTCTAAAATGCTATAGTACACTTATACGCATCGAATATTCGATTTTATATTAGCGTATATGTTTTCCCGTATTTTGAATATGTTATTTATTTACTTATGAATTTATCTATTTTATATTCGATAGTACTATTGTTATTATAATTTACATTTCGTTATCCTATATAGTTATATACACATCGTATATGTATTCTACTCAGTTTTTTACGCTCTTTCTAAAATGCTACAGTACACTTATACGCATCGAATATTCGATTTTATATTAGCGTATATGTTTTATTGATACAGTATAATAAATAATTTTTCTTAACAGAAATTTTATACGCCTAACATAATACCGCATAGAAATAACGTTTCTACTGGTCTTATTATAGTGGGTTATTTATATTTTTAATTTTTAATTTTATTTTCATAGTACTCTTATTGTATTACTTTATATTTCGTTACACTATATTGTTATACAAGTATTATATATGGTTTCTACTTAGTTTTAAACGATCTTTCAATAGAGCTATAGAATACATATGTACGTTAAGTATTCAATTTTATAATACAATATTTCGTTTTAATAAATAAATTTACAGAATATATTATGTGCGTAGAACAAGACCGCAGAGAAATTACGTTTCTCTGGTCTTTTTTGTGTCTGGTTTTGATTTTATCTGTAAATATTTTAAATTAATGGGAATTGAATAAATATATTTTTTTTGTATCCTGTACATGTATTATATTTCATTGTTAATTTAAAATATTGATATAAGTAAATCGAGATAAAAAATTTTTTTTTTAGAAAAATACACAAGTATGTTAAATTACAAAAAAAAGTTAGTTTGTTTAATTTTGAGCATTATTTGAGTATATCGTAAAAAATGGAAAAATTCGAGTAGAGCATTTTACTGGTTGAGGGTAATCCGCACTCAGTCGCCAAGCGATTGAGTAAAGATTGCTGGTCTTTTTCTTATATGGATAGATCACTGGTAAAAAATAGCCTTCGGGATAAGCTCTATTTATTAAAACAATTCTTTTTAGACGTTGACTGTAATTATTTTCGGGTAATTCTGTATTGTCTAACCGCAAACCGTATATATTGGCTCGTTCGTT
>CAXHSG010000337.1:20000-21432 GCA_964019155.1 Osedax fenrisi | reverse complement strand
ATCCGAAATTATGGCTGGGAAAACGGCAGAGTATGATTCCAAAAATACAGGCTTGTAAAACGGCAGAGTATGTATCCGAAATTATGGCTGGGAAAACGGCAGAGTATGATTCCAAAAATACAGGCTTGTAAAACGGCAGAGTATGTATCCGAAATTATGGCTGGGAAAACGGCAGAGTATGAATTCGAATATGGTTAGTATAGAAAACGGCAGAGTATGAATTCGAATATGGTTAGTATAGAAAACGGTAGAGTATGAATTCGAATATGGTTAGTATAGAAAACGGTAGAGTATGAATTCGAAAATATTTAGTTCTGAAAACGGTAGAGTATGAATTCGAAAATATTTAGTTCTGAAAACGGTAGAGTATGAATTCGAAAATATTTAGTTCTGAAAACGGTAGAGTATGAATTCGAAAATATTTAGTTCTGAAAACGATAGAGTATAATTTCGTTATTGTACTATTAAGTAGTTTATTTCTACCCCCGCAGTTGACGCGAGTAATAAAATATATTATATATATAATTACGAATTTAAAAAAATATATTCAACTAGATTTGAACTCGTTACCTTCTAATTACGAGTCATTAGCTGTACCACTACGCTATATCACTAGTTATTAAATTTGAATATATTATACTATTTATAGAAATTTATATAGTTTACAATATTTTTTCGATAGTTCTCTTATTCTTATAATTTACATTTCGTTATCCTATATAGTTATATACACATCGTATATGTATTCTACTCAGTTTTTTACGCTCTTTCTAAAATGCTATAGTACACTTATACGCATCGAATATTCGATTTTATATTAGCGTATATGTTTTCCCGTTTTTTGAATATGTTATTTATTTACTTATGAATTTATCTATTCTATATTCGATAGTACTATTGTTATTATAATTTACATTTCGTTATCCTATATAGTTATATACACATCGTATATGTATTCTACTCAGTTTTTTACGCTCTTTCTAAAATGCTATAGTACACTTATACGCATCGAATATTCGATTTTATATTAGCGTATATGTTTTCCCGTTTTTTGAATATGTTATTTATTTACTTATGAATTTATCTATTCTATATTCGATAGTACTATTGTTATTATAATTTACATTTCGTTATCCTATATAGTTATATACACATCGTATATGTATTCTACTCAGTTTTTTACGCTCTTTCTAAAATGCTATAGTACACTTATACGCATCGAATATTCGATTTTATATTAGCGTATATGTTTTCCCGTTTTTTGAATATGTTATTTATTTACTTATGAATTTATCTATTCTATATTCGATAGTACTATTGTTATTATAATTTACATTTCGTTATCCTATATAGTTATATACACATCGTATATGTATTCTACTCAGTTTTTTACGCTCTTTCTAAAATGCTATAGTACACTTATACGCATCGA
>CAXHSG010000336.1:57500-60000 GCA_964019155.1 Osedax fenrisi | reverse complement strand
TATACGCATCGAATATTCGATTTTATATTAGCGTATATGTTTTCCCGTTTTTTGAATTTGTTATTTATTTACTTATGAATTTATCTATTTTATATTCGATAGTACTATTATTATTATAATTTACATTTCGTTATCCTATATAGTTATATACACATCGTATATGTATTCTACTCAGTTTTTTACACTCTTTCTAAAATGCTACAGTACACTTATACGCATCGAATATTCGATTTTATATTAGCGTATATGTTTTCCCGTATTTTGAATATGTTATTTATTTACTTATGAATTTATCTATTTTATATTCGATAGTACTATTGTTATTATAATTTACATTTCGTTATCCTATATAGTTATATACACATCGTATATGTATTCTACTCAGTTTTTTACGCTCTTTCTAAAATGCTATAGTACACTTATACGCATCGAATATTCGATTTTATATTAGCGTATATGTTTTCCCGTATTTTGAATATGTTATTTATTTACTTATGAATTTATCTATTTTATATTCGATAGTACTATTGTTATTATAATTTACATTTCGTTATCCTATATAGTTATATACACATCGTATATGTATTCTACTCAGTTTTTTACGCTCTTTCTAAAATGCTATAGTACACTTATACGCATCGAATATTCGATTTTATATTAGCGTATATGTTTTCCCGTATTTTGAATATGTTATTTATTTACTTATGAATTTATCTATTTTATATTCGATAGTACTATTGTTATTATAATTTACATTTCGTTATCCTATATAGTTATATACACATCGTATATGTATTCTACTCAGTTTTTTACGCTCTTTCTAAAATGCTATAGTACACTTATACGCATCGAATATTCGATTTTATATTAGCGTATATGTTTTCCCGTATTTTGAATATGTTATTTATTTACTTATGAATTTATCTATTTTATATTCGATAGTACTATTGTTATTATAATTTACATTTCGTTATCCTATATAGTTATATACACATCGTATATGTATTCTACTCAGTTTTTTACGCTCTTTCTAAAATGCTACAGTACACTTATACGCATCGAATATTCGATTTTATATTAGCGTATATGTTTTCCCGTTTTTTGAATTTGTTATTTATTTACTTATGAATTTATCTATTTTATATTCGATAGTACTATTATTATTATAATTTACATTTCGTTATCCTATATAGTTATATACACATCGTATATGTATTCTACTCAGTTTTTTACACTCTTTCTAAAATGCTATAGTACACTTATACGCATCGAATATTCGATTTTATATTAGCGTATATGTTTTATTGATACAGTATAATAAATAATTTTTCTTAACAGAAATTTTATACGCCTAACATAATACCGCATAGAAATAACGTTTCTACTGGTCTTATTATAGTGGGTTATTTATATTTTTAATTTTTAATTTTATTTTCATAGTACTCTTATTGTATTACTTTATATTTCGTTACACTATATTGTTATACAAGTATTATATATGGTTTCTACTTAGTTTTAAACGATTTTTCAATAGAGCTATAGAATACATATGTACGTTAAGTATTCAATTTTATAATACAATATTTCGTTTTAATAAATAAATTTACAGAATATATTATGTGCGTAGAACAAGACCGCAGAGAAATTACGTTTCTCTGGTCTTTTTTGTGTCTGGTTTTGATTTTATCTGTAAATATTTTAAATTAATGGGAATTGAATAAATATATTTTTTTTGTATCCTGTACATGTATTATATTTCATTGTTAATTTAAAATATTGATATAAGTAAATCGAGATAAAAAATTTTTTTTTTAGAAAAATACACAAGTATGTTAAATTACAAAAAAAAGTTAGTTTGTTTAATTTTGAGCATTATTTGAGTATATCGTAAAAAATGGAAAAATTCGAGTAGAGCATTTTACTGGTTGAGGGTAATCCGCACTCAGTCGCCAAGCGATTGAGTAAAGATTGCTGGTCTTTTTCTTATATGGATAGATCACTGGTAAAAAATAGCCTTCGGGATAAGCTCTATTTATTAAAACAATTCTTTTTAGACGTTGACTGTAATTATTTTCGGGTAATTCTGTATTGTCTAACCGCAAACCGTATATATTGGCTCGTTCGTTACGCGACGTGTTTATATTTCTAGATATTTTATTACATCTTGATTTCTTGTACGTACGGCTCGTGTATTCGAGTGTCGGCTGCGCTTAAATTTACGAACGCGGAGATTTTCGCAAGGTTCGCGATCTATTTTTTCGTTTTCAACGATGTTATAGGTTGACGTTGGTTTATAACTATATTTCCGATATAGTTAGATACACTCTTTGCATGATTATATAGTTTTATCGTAATTCTATTTATTCTTATTGCAGTTTTGAGAGTTATCTGGTTGATCCTGCCAGTAGTCATATGCTTGTCTCAAAGATTAAGCCATGCATGTCTAAGTACAAACTTACACAAAGTGAAACCGCGAATGGCTCATTAAATCGGTCACTAT
>CAXHSG010000336.1:45000-47500 GCA_964019155.1 Osedax fenrisi | reverse complement strand
TTTACATTTCGTTATCCTATATAGTTATATACACATCGTATATGTATTCTACTCAGTTTTTTACGCTCTTTCTAAAATGCTACAGTACACTTATACGCATCGAATATTCGATTTTATATTAGCGTATATGTTTTCCCGTTTTTTGAATTTGTTATTTATTTACTTATGAATTTATCTATTTTATATTCGATAGTACTATTATTATTATAATTTACATTTCGTTATCCTATATAGTTATATACACATCGTATATGTATTCTACTCAGTTTTTTACACTCTTTCTAAAATGCTACAGTACACTTATACGCATCGAATATTCGATTTTATATTAGCGTATATGTTTTCCCGTATTTTGAATATGTTATTTATTTACTTATGAATTTATCTATTTTATATTCGATAGTACTATTGTTATTATAATTTACATTTCGTTATCCTATATAGTTATATACACATCGTATATGTATTCTACTCAGTTTTTTACGCTCTTTCTAAAATGCTATAGTACACTTATACGCATCGAATATTCGATTTTATATTAGCGTATATGTTTTCCCGTATTTTGAATATGTTATTTATTTACTTATGAATTTATCTATTTTATATTCGATAGTACTATTGTTATTATAATTTACATTTCGTTATCCTATATAGTTATATACACATCGTATATGTATTCTACTCAGTTTTTTACGCTCTTTCTAAAATGCTATAGTACACTTATACGCATCGAATATTCGATTTTATATTAGCGTATATGTTTTCCCGTATTTTGAATATGTTATTTATTTACTTATGAATTTATCTATTTTATATTCGATAGTACTATTGTTATTATAATTTACATTTCGTTATCCTATATAGTTATATACACATCGTATATGTATTCTACTCAGTTTTTTACGCTCTTTCTAAAATGCTATAGTACACTTATACGCATCGAATATTCGATTTTATATTAGCGTATATGTTTTCCCGTATTTTGAATATGTTATTTATTTACTTATGAATTTATCTATTTTATATTCGATAGTACTATTGTTATTATAATTTACATTTCGTTATCCTATATAGTTATATACACATCGTATATGTATTCTACTCAGTTTTTTACGCTCTTTCTAAAATGCTACAGTACACTTATACGCATCGAATATTCGATTTTATATTAGCGTATATGTTTTCCCGTTTTTTGAATTTGTTATTTATTTACTTATGAATTTATCTATTTTATATTCGATAGTACTATTATTATTATAATTTACATTTCGTTATCCTATATAGTTATATACACATCGTATATGTATTCTACTCAGTTTTTTACACTCTTTCTAAAATGCTATAGTACACTTATACGCATCGAATATTCGATTTTATATTAGCGTATATGTTTTATTGATACAGTATAATAAATAATTTTTCTTAACAGAAATTTTATACGCCTAACATAATACCGCATAGAAATAACGTTTCTACTGGTCTTATTATAGTGGGTTATTTATATTTTTAATTTTTAATTTTATTTTCATAGTACTCTTATTGTATTACTTTATATTTCGTTACACTATATTGTTATACAAGTATTATATATGGTTTCTACTTAGTTTTAAACGATTTTTCAATAGAGCTATAGAATACATATGTACGTTAAGTATTCAATTTTATAATACAATATTTCGTTTTAATAAATAAATTTACAGAATATATTATGTGCGTAGAACAAGACCGCAGAGAAATTACGTTTCTCTGGTCTTTTTTGTGTCTGGTTTTGATTTTATCTGTAAATATTTTAAATTAATGGGAATTGAATAAATATATTTTTTTTGTATCCTGTACATGTATTATATTTCATTGTTAATTTAAAATATTGATATAAGTAAATCGAGATAAAAAATTTTTTTTTTAGAAAAATACACAAGTATGTTAAATTACAAAAAAAAGTTAGTTTGTTTAATTTTGAGCATTATTTGAGTATATCGTAAAAAATGGAAAAATTCGAGTAGAGCATTTTACTGGTTGAGGGTAATCCGCACTCAGTCGCCAAGCGATTGAGTAAAGATTGCTGGTCTTTTTCTTATATGGATAGATCACTGGTAAAAAATAGCCTTCGGGATAAGCTCTATTTATTAAAACAATTCTTTTTAGACGTTGACTGTAATTATTTTCGGGTAATTCTGTATTGTCTAACCGCAAACCGTATATATTGGCTCGTTCGTTACGCGACGTGTTTATATTTCTAGATATTTTATTACATCTTGATTTCTTGTACGTACGGCTCGTGTATTCGAGTGTCGGCTGCGCTTAAATTTACGAACGCGGAGATTTTCGCAAGGTTCGCGATCTATTTTTTCGTTTTCAACGATGTTATAGGTTGACGTTGGTTTATAACTATATTTCCGATATAGTTAGATACACTCTTTGCATGATTATATAGTTTTATCGTAATTCTATTTATTCTTATTGCAGTTTTGAGAGTTATCTGGTTGATCCTGCCAGTAGT
>CAXHSG010000336.1:32500-35000 GCA_964019155.1 Osedax fenrisi | reverse complement strand
TAGCGTATATGTTTTCCCGTATTTTGAATATGTTATTTATTTACTTATGAATTTATCTATTTTATATTCGATAGTACTATTGTTATTATAATTTACATTTCGTTATCCTATATAGTTATATACACATCGTATATGTATTCTACTCAGTTTTTTACGCTCTTTCTAAAATGCTACAGTACACTTATACGCATCGAATATTCGATTTTATATTAGCGTATATGTTTTCCCGTTTTTTGAATTTGTTATTTATTTACTTATGAATTTATCTATTTTATATTCGATAGTACTATTATTATTATAATTTACATTTCGTTATCCTATATAGTTATATACACATCGTATATGTATTCTACTCAGTTTTTTACACTCTTTCTAAAATGCTACAGTACACTTATACGCATCGAATATTCGATTTTATATTAGCGTATATGTTTTCCCGTATTTTGAATATGTTATTTATTTACTTATGAATTTATCTATTTTATATTCGATAGTACTATTGTTATTATAATTTACATTTCGTTATCCTATATAGTTATATACACATCGTATATGTATTCTACTCAGTTTTTTACGCTCTTTCTAAAATGCTATAGTACACTTATACGCATCGAATATTCGATTTTATATTAGCGTATATGTTTTCCCGTATTTTGAATATGTTATTTATTTACTTATGAATTTATCTATTTTATATTCGATAGTACTATTGTTATTATAATTTACATTTCGTTATCCTATATAGTTATATACACATCGTATATGTATTCTACTCAGTTTTTTACGCTCTTTCTAAAATGCTATAGTACACTTATACGCATCGAATATTCGATTTTATATTAGCGTATATGTTTTCCCGTATTTTGAATATGTTATTTATTTACTTATGAATTTATCTATTTTATATTCGATAGTACTATTGTTATTATAATTTACATTTCGTTATCCTATATAGTTATATACACATCGTATATGTATTCTACTCAGTTTTTTACGCTCTTTCTAAAATGCTATAGTACACTTATACGCATCGAATATTCGATTTTATATTAGCGTATATGTTTTCCCGTATTTTGAATATGTTATTTATTTACTTATGAATTTATCTATTTTATATTCGATAGTACTATTGTTATTATAATTTACATTTCGTTATCCTATATAGTTATATACACATCGTATATGTATTCTACTCAGTTTTTTACGCTCTTTCTAAAATGCTACAGTACACTTATACGCATCGAATATTCGATTTTATATTAGCGTATATGTTTTCCCGTTTTTTGAATTTGTTATTTATTTACTTATGAATTTATCTATTTTATATTCGATAGTACTATTATTATTATAATTTACATTTCGTTATCCTATATAGTTATATACACATCGTATATGTATTCTACTCAGTTTTTTACACTCTTTCTAAAATGCTATAGTACACTTATACGCATCGAATATTCGATTTTATATTAGCGTATATGTTTTATTGATACAGTATAATAAATAATTTTTCTTAACAGAAATTTTATACGCCTAACATAATACCGCATAGAAATAACGTTTCTACTGGTCTTATTATAGTGGGTTATTTATATTTTTAATTTTTAATTTTATTTTCATAGTACTCTTATTGTATTACTTTATATTTCGTTACACTATATTGTTATACAAGTATTATATATGGTTTCTACTTAGTTTTAAACGATTTTTCAATAGAGCTATAGAATACATATGTACGTTAAGTATTCAATTTTATAATACAATATTTCGTTTTAATAAATAAATTTACAGAATATATTATGTGCGTAGAACAAGACCGCAGAGAAATTACGTTTCTCTGGTCTTTTTTGTGTCTGGTTTTGATTTTATCTGTAAATATTTTAAATTAATGGGAATTGAATAAATATATTTTTTTTGTATCCTGTACATGTATTATATTTCATTGTTAATTTAAAATATTGATATAAGTAAATCGAGATAAAAAATTTTTTTTTTAGAAAAATACACAAGTATGTTAAATTACAAAAAAAAGTTAGTTTGTTTAATTTTGAGCATTATTTGAGTATATCGTAAAAAATGGAAAAATTCGAGTAGAGCATTTTACTGGTTGAGGGTAATCCGCACTCAGTCGCCAAGCGATTGAGTAAAGATTGCTGGTCTTTTTCTTATATGGATAGATCACTGGTAAAAAATAGCCTTCGGGATAAGCTCTATTTATTAAAACAATTCTTTTTAGACGTTGACTGTAATTATTTTCGGGTAATTCTGTATTGTCTAACCGCAAACCGTATATATTGGCTCGTTCGTTACGCGACGTGTTTATATTTCTAGATATTTTATTACATCTTGATTTCTTGTACGTACGGCTCGTGTATTCGAGTGTCGGCTGCGCTTAAATTTACGAACGCGGAGATTTTCGCAAGGTTCGCGATCTATTTTTTCGTTTTCAACGATGTTATAGGTTGACGTTGGTTTATAACTATATTTCCGATATAGTTAG
>CAXHSG010000336.1:20000-22500 GCA_964019155.1 Osedax fenrisi | reverse complement strand
ATACACATCGTATATGTATTCTACTCAGTTTTTTACGCTCTTTCTAAAATGCTATAGTACACTTATACGCATCGAATATTCGATTTTATATTAGCGTATATGTTTTCCCGTATTTTGAATATGTTATTTATTTACTTATGAATTTATCTATTTTATATTCGATAGTACTATTGTTATTATAATTTACATTTCGTTATCCTATATAGTTATATACACATCGTATATGTATTCTACTCAGTTTTTTACGCTCTTTCTAAAATGCTACAGTACACTTATACGCATCGAATATTCGATTTTATATTAGCGTATATGTTTTCCCGTTTTTTGAATTTGTTATTTATTTACTTATGAATTTATCTATTTTATATTCGATAGTACTATTATTATTATAATTTACATTTCGTTATCCTATATAGTTATATACACATCGTATATGTATTCTACTCAGTTTTTTACACTCTTTCTAAAATGCTACAGTACACTTATACGCATCGAATATTCGATTTTATATTAGCGTATATGTTTTCCCGTATTTTGAATATGTTATTTATTTACTTATGAATTTATCTATTTTATATTCGATAGTACTATTGTTATTATAATTTACATTTCGTTATCCTATATAGTTATATACACATCGTATATGTATTCTACTCAGTTTTTTACGCTCTTTCTAAAATGCTATAGTACACTTATACGCATCGAATATTCGATTTTATATTAGCGTATATGTTTTCCCGTATTTTGAATATGTTATTTATTTACTTATGAATTTATCTATTTTATATTCGATAGTACTATTGTTATTATAATTTACATTTCGTTATCCTATATAGTTATATACACATCGTATATGTATTCTACTCAGTTTTTTACGCTCTTTCTAAAATGCTATAGTACACTTATACGCATCGAATATTCGATTTTATATTAGCGTATATGTTTTCCCGTATTTTGAATATGTTATTTATTTACTTATGAATTTATCTATTTTATATTCGATAGTACTATTGTTATTATAATTTACATTTCGTTATCCTATATAGTTATATACACATCGTATATGTATTCTACTCAGTTTTTTACGCTCTTTCTAAAATGCTATAGTACACTTATACGCATCGAATATTCGATTTTATATTAGCGTATATGTTTTCCCGTATTTTGAATATGTTATTTATTTACTTATGAATTTATCTATTTTATATTCGATAGTACTATTGTTATTATAATTTACATTTCGTTATCCTATATAGTTATATACACATCGTATATGTATTCTACTCAGTTTTTTACGCTCTTTCTAAAATGCTACAGTACACTTATACGCATCGAATATTCGATTTTATATTAGCGTATATGTTTTCCCGTTTTTTGAATTTGTTATTTATTTACTTATGAATTTATCTATTTTATATTCGATAGTACTATTATTATTATAATTTACATTTCGTTATCCTATATAGTTATATACACATCGTATATGTATTCTACTCAGTTTTTTACACTCTTTCTAAAATGCTATAGTACACTTATACGCATCGAATATTCGATTTTATATTAGCGTATATGTTTTATTGATACAGTATAATAAATAATTTTTCTTAACAGAAATTTTATACGCCTAACATAATACCGCATAGAAATAACGTTTCTACTGGTCTTATTATAGTGGGTTATTTATATTTTTAATTTTTAATTTTATTTTCATAGTACTCTTATTGTATTACTTTATATTTCGTTACACTATATTGTTATACAAGTATTATATATGGTTTCTACTTAGTTTTAAACGATTTTTCAATAGAGCTATAGAATACATATGTACGTTAAGTATTCAATTTTATAATACAATATTTCGTTTTAATAAATAAATTTACAGAATATATTATGTGCGTAGAACAAGACCGCAGAGAAATTACGTTTCTCTGGTCTTTTTTGTGTCTGGTTTTGATTTTATCTGTAAATATTTTAAATTAATGGGAATTGAATAAATATATTTTTTTTGTATCCTGTACATGTATTATATTTCATTGTTAATTTAAAATATTGATATAAGTAAATCGAGATAAAAAATTTTTTTTTTAGAAAAATACACAAGTATGTTAAATTACAAAAAAAAGTTAGTTTGTTTAATTTTGAGCATTATTTGAGTATATCGTAAAAAATGGAAAAATTCGAGTAGAGCATTTTACTGGTTGAGGGTAATCCGCACTCAGTCGCCAAGCGATTGAGTAAAGATTGCTGGTCTTTTTCTTATATGGATAGATCACTGGTAAAAAATAGCCTTCGGGATAAGCTCTATTTATTAAAACAATTCTTTTTAGACGTTGACTGTAATTATTTTCGGGTAATTCTGTATTGTCTAACCGCAAACCGTATATATTGGCTCGTTCGTTACGCGACGTGTTTATATTTCTAGATATTTTATTACATCTTGATTTCTTGTACGTACGGCTCGTGTATTCGAGTGTCGGCTGCGCTTAAATTTACGAACGCG
>CAXHSG010000336.1:10000-12500 GCA_964019155.1 Osedax fenrisi | reverse complement strand
TATGAATTCGAATATGGTTAGTATAGAAAACGGTAGAGTATGAATTCGAATATGGTTAGTATAGAAAACGGTAGAGTATGAATTCGAAAATATTTAGTTCTGAAAACGGTAGAGTATGAATTCGAAAATATTTAGTTCTGAAAACGATAGAGTATAATTTCGTTATTGTACTATTAAGTAGTTTATTTCTACCCCCGCAGTTGACGCGATTAATAAAATATATTATATATATAATTACGAATTTAAAAAAAATATATTCAGCTAGATTTGAACTCGTTACCTTCTAATTACGAGTCATTAGCTGTACCACTACGCTATACCACTAGTTATTAAATTTGAATATATTATACTATTTATAGAAATTTATATAGTTTACAATATTTTTTCGATAGTTCTCTTATTCTTATAATTTACATTTCGTTATCCTATATAGTTATATACACATCGTATATGTATTCTACTCAGTTTTTTACGCTCTTTCTAAAATGCTATAGTACACTTATACGCATCGAATATTCGATTTTATATTAGCGTATATGTTTTCCCGTATTTTGAATATGTTATTTATTTACTTATGAATTTATCTATTTTATATTCGATAGTACTATTGTTATTATAATTTACATTTCGTTATCCTATATAGTTATATACACATCGTATATGTATTCTACTCAGTTTTTTACGCTCTTTCTAAAATGCTACAGTACACTTATACGCATCGAATATTCGATTTTATATTAGCGTATATGTTTTCCCGTTTTTTGAATTTGTTATTTATTTACTTATGAATTTATCTATTTTATATTCGATAGTACTATTATTATTATAATTTACATTTCGTTATCCTATATAGTTATATACACATCGTATATGTATTCTACTCAGTTTTTTACACTCTTTCTAAAATGCTACAGTACACTTATACGCATCGAATATTCGATTTTATATTAGCGTATATGTTTTCCCGTATTTTGAATATGTTATTTATTTACTTATGAATTTATCTATTTTATATTCGATAGTACTATTGTTATTATAATTTACATTTCGTTATCCTATATAGTTATATACACATCGTATATGTATTCTACTCAGTTTTTTACGCTCTTTCTAAAATGCTATAGTACACTTATACGCATCGAATATTCGATTTTATATTAGCGTATATGTTTTCCCGTATTTTGAATATGTTATTTATTTACTTATGAATTTATCTATTTTATATTCGATAGTACTATTGTTATTATAATTTACATTTCGTTATCCTATATAGTTATATACACATCGTATATGTATTCTACTCAGTTTTTTACGCTCTTTCTAAAATGCTATAGTACACTTATACGCATCGAATATTCGATTTTATATTAGCGTATATGTTTTCCCGTATTTTGAATATGTTATTTATTTACTTATGAATTTATCTATTTTATATTCGATAGTACTATTGTTATTATAATTTACATTTCGTTATCCTATATAGTTATATACACATCGTATATGTATTCTACTCAGTTTTTTACGCTCTTTCTAAAATGCTATAGTACACTTATACGCATCGAATATTCGATTTTATATTAGCGTATATGTTTTCCCGTATTTTGAATATGTTATTTATTTACTTATGAATTTATCTATTTTATATTCGATAGTACTATTGTTATTATAATTTACATTTCGTTATCCTATATAGTTATATACACATCGTATATGTATTCTACTCAGTTTTTTACGCTCTTTCTAAAATGCTACAGTACACTTATACGCATCGAATATTCGATTTTATATTAGCGTATATGTTTTCCCGTTTTTTGAATTTGTTATTTATTTACTTATGAATTTATCTATTTTATATTCGATAGTACTATTATTATTATAATTTACATTTCGTTATCCTATATAGTTATATACACATCGTATATGTATTCTACTCAGTTTTTTACACTCTTTCTAAAATGCTATAGTACACTTATACGCATCGAATATTCGATTTTATATTAGCGTATATGTTTTATTGATACAGTATAATAAATAATTTTTCTTAACAGAAATTTTATACGCCTAACATAATACCGCATAGAAATAACGTTTCTACTGGTCTTATTATAGTGGGTTATTTATATTTTTAATTTTTAATTTTATTTTCATAGTACTCTTATTGTATTACTTTATATTTCGTTACACTATATTGTTATACAAGTATTATATATGGTTTCTACTTAGTTTTAAACGATTTTTCAATAGAGCTATAGAATACATATGTACGTTAAGTATTCAATTTTATAATACAATATTTCGTTTTAATAAATAAATTTACAGAATATATTATGTGCGTAGAACAAGACCGCAGAGAAATTACGTTTCTCTGGTCTTTTTTGTGTCTGGTTTTGATTTTATCTGTAAATATTTTAAATTAATGGGAATTGAATAAATATATTTTTTTTGTATCCTGTACATGTATTATATTTCATTGTTAATTTAAAATATTGATATAAGTAAA
>CAXHSG010000334.1:22500-25000 GCA_964019155.1 Osedax fenrisi | reverse complement strand
GCGTATATGTTTTCCCGTATTTTGAATATGTTATTTATTTACTTATGAATTTATCTATTTTATATTCGATAGTACTATTGTTATTATAATTTACATTTCGTTATCCTATATAGTTATATACACATCGTATATGTATTCTACTCAGTTTTTTACGCTCTTTCTAAAATGCTACAGTACACTTATACGCATCGAATATTCGATTTTATATTAGCGTATATGTTTTCCCGTTTTTTGAATTTGTTATTTATTTACTTATGAATTTATCTATTTTATATTCGATAGTACTATTATTATTATAATTTACATTTCGTTATCCTATATAGTTATATACACATCGTATATGTATTCTACTCAGTTTTTTACACTCTTTCTAAAATGCTACAGTACACTTATACGCATCGAATATTCGATTTTATATTAGCGTATATGTTTTCCCGTATTTTGAATATGTTATTTATTTACTTATGAATTTATCTATTTTATATTCGATAGTACTATTGTTATTATAATTTACATTTCGTTATCCTATATAGTTATATACACATCGTATATGTATTCTACTCAGTTTTTTACGCTCTTTCTAAAATGCTATAGTACACTTATACGCATCGAATATTCGATTTTATATTAGCGTATATGTTTTCCCGTATTTTGAATATGTTATTTATTTACTTATGAATTTATCTATTTTATATTCGATAGTACTATTGTTATTATAATTTACATTTCGTTATCCTATATAGTTATATACACATCGTATATGTATTCTACTCAGTTTTTTACGCTCTTTCTAAAATGCTATAGTACACTTATACGCATCGAATATTCGATTTTATATTAGCGTATATGTTTTCCCGTATTTTGAATATGTTATTTATTTACTTATGAATTTATCTATTTTATATTCGATAGTACTATTGTTATTATAATTTACATTTCGTTATCCTATATAGTTATATACACATCGTATATGTATTCTACTCAGTTTTTTACGCTCTTTCTAAAATGCTATAGTACACTTATACGCATCGAATATTCGATTTTATATTAGCGTATATGTTTTCCCGTATTTTGAATATGTTATTTATTTACTTATGAATTTATCTATTTTATATTCGATAGTACTATTGTTATTATAATTTACATTTCGTTATCCTATATAGTTATATACACATCGTATATGTATTCTACTCAGTTTTTTACGCTCTTTCTAAAATGCTACAGTACACTTATACGCATCGAATATTCGATTTTATATTAGCGTATATGTTTTCCCGTTTTTGAATTTGTTATTTATTTACTTATGAATTTATCTATTTTATATTCGATAGTACTATTATTATTATAATTTACATTTCGTTATCCTATATAGTTATATACACATCGTATATGTATTCTACTCAGTTTTTTACACTCTTTCTAAAATGCTACAGTACACTTATACGCATCGAATATTCGATTTTATATTAGCGTATATGTTTTCCGTATTTTGAATATGTTATTTATTTACTTATGAATTTATCTATTTTATATTCGATAGTACTATTGTTATTATAATTTACATTTCGTTATCCTATATAGTTATATACACATCGTATATGTATTCTACTCAGTTTTTTACGCTCTTTCTAAAATGCTATAGTACACTTATACGCATCGAATATTCGATTTTATATTAGCGTATATGTTTTCCCGTATTTTGAATATGTTATTTATTTACTTATGAATTTATCTATTTTATATTCGATAGTACTATTGTTATTATAATTTACATTTCGTTATCCTATATAGTTATATACACATCGTATATGTATTCTACTCAGTTTTTTACGCTCTTTCTAAAATGCTATAGTACACTTATACGCATCGAATATTCGATTTTATATTAGCGTATATGTTTTCCCGTATTTTGAATATGTTATTTATTTACTTATGAATTTATCTATTTTATATTCGATAGTACTATTGTTATTATAATTTACATTTCGTTATCCTATATAGTTATATACACATCGTATATGTATTCTACTCAGTTTTTTACGCTCTTTCTAAAATGCTATAGTACACTTATACGCATCGAATATTCGATTTTATATTAGCGTATATGTTTTCCCGTATTTTGAATATGTTATTTATTTACTTATGAATTTATCTATTTTATATTCGATAGTACTATTGTTATTATAATTTACATTTCGTTATCCTATATAGTTATATACACATCGTATATGTATTCTACTCAGTTTTTTACGCTCTTTCTAAAATGCTACAGTACACTTATACGCATCGAATATTCGATTTTATATTAGCGTATATGTTTTCCCGTTTTTTGAATTTGTTATTTATTTACTTATGAATTTATCTATTTTATATTCGATAGTACTATTATTATTATAATTTACATTTCGTTATCCTATATAGTTATATACACATCGTATATGTATTCTACTCAGTTTTTTACACTCTTTCTAAAATGCTATAGTACACTTATACGCATCGA
>CAXHSG010000334.1:0-2500 GCA_964019155.1 Osedax fenrisi | reverse complement strand
AAAATGCTATAGTACACTTATACGCATCGAATATTCGATTTTATATTAGCGTATATGTTTTCCCGTATTTTGAATATGTTATTTATTTACTTATGAATTTATCTATTTTATATTCGATAGTACTATTGTTATTATAATTTACATTTCGTTATCCTATATAGTTATATACACATCGTATATGTATTCTACTCAGTTTTTTACGCTCTTTCTAAATGCTATAGTACACTTATACGCATCGAATATTCGATTTTATATTAGCGTATATGTTTTCCCGTATTTTGAATATGTTATTTATTTACTTATGAATTTATCTATTTTATATTCGATAGTACTATTGTTATTATAATTTACATTTCGTTATCCTATATAGTTATATACACATCGTATATGTATTCTACTCAGTTTTTTACGCTCTTTCTAAAATGCTATAGTACACTTATACGCATCGAATATTCGATTTTATATTAGCGTATATGTTTTCCCGTATTTTGAATATGTTATTTATTTACTTATGAATTTATCTATTTTATATTCGATAGTACTATTGTTATTATAATTTACATTTCGTTATCCTATATAGTTATATACACATCGTATATGTATTCTACTCAGTTTTTTACGCTCTTTCTAAAATGCTACAGTACACTTATACGCATCGAATATTCGATTTTATATTAGCGTATATGTTTTCCCGTTTTTTGAATTTGTTATTTATTTACTTATGAATTTATCTATTTTATATTCGATAGTACTATTATTATTATAATTTACATTTCGTTATCCTATATAGTTATATACACATCGTATATGTATTCTACTCAGTTTTTTACACTCTTTCTAAAATGCTATAGTACACTTATACGCATCGAATATTCGATTTTATATTAGCGTATATGTTTTATTGATACAGTATAATAAATAATTTTTCTTAACAGAAATTTTATACGCCTAACATAATACCGCATAGAAATAACGTTTCTACTGGTCTTATTATAGTGGGTTATTTATATTTTTAATTTTTAATTTTATTTTCATAGTACTCTTATTGTATTACTTTATATTTCGTTACACTATATTGTTATACAAGTATTATATATGGTTTCTACTTAGTTTTAAACGATTTTTCAATAGAGCTATAGAATACATATGTACGTTAAGTATTCAATTTTATAATACAATATTTCGTTTTAATAAATAAATTTACAGAATATATTATGTGCGTAGAACAAGACCGCAGAGAAATTACGTTTCTCTGTCTTTTTTGTGTCTGGTTTTGATTTTATCTGTAAATATTTTAAATTAATGGGAATTGAATAAATATATTTTTTTTGTATCCTGTACATGTATTATATTTCATTGTTAATTTAAAATATTGATATAAGTAAATCGAGATAAAAAATTTTTTTTTAGAAAAATACACAAGTATGTTAAATTACAAAAAAAGTTAGTTTGTTTAATTTTGAGCATTATTTGAGTATATCGTAAAAAATGGAAAAATTCGAGTAGAGCATTTTACTGGTTGAGGGTAATCCGCACTCAGTCGCCAAGCGATTGAGTAAAGATTGCTGGTCTTTTTCTTATATGGATAGATCACTGGTAAAAAATAGCCTTCGGGATAAGCTCTATTTATTAAAACAATTCTTTTTAGACGTTGACTGTAATTATTTTCGGGTAATTCTGTATTGTCTAACCGCAAACCGTATATATTGGCTCGTTCGTTACGCGACGTGTTTATATTTCTAGATATTTTATTACATCTTGATTTCTTGTACGTACGGCTCGTGTATTCGAGTGTCGGCTGCGCTTAAATTTACGAACGCGGAGATTTTCGCAAGGTTCGCGATCTATTTTTTCGTTTTCAACGATGTTATAGGTTGACGTTGGTTTATAACTATATTTCCGATATAGTTAGATACACTCTTTGCATGATTATATAGTTTTATCGTAATTCTATTTATTCTTATTGCAGTTTTGAGAGTTATCTGGTTGATCCTGCCAGTAGTCATATGCTTGTCTCAAAGATTAAGCCATGCATGTCTAAGTACAAACTTACACAAAGTGAAACCGCGAATGGCTCATTAAATCGGTCACTATTTATTGGATCATATGTCCTACTCGGATAACTGTAGTAATTCTAGAGCTAATACTGTGCAACTTATAGACTGGAACTCGTAAGAGTGAAGGTCGCATTTATTAGATCAAACCAGACATCGCAAGATGCTGTTTTGGTGACTCTGGATAACCTTCGGCTGATCGCATAGCCTTGCGCTGGCGACATATCTTTCAAGTGTCCGCCCTATCAACTGTCGATGGTAAGTGATATGCTTACCATGGTCGTAACGGGTAGCGGGGAATCAGGGTTCGATTCCGGAGAGGGAGCATGAGAAACGGCTACCACATCCAAGGAAGGCAGCAGGCGCGTAAATTACCCACTCCTAGTTCGGGGAGGTAGTGACGAAAAATAACAATGCGGGCTATCTAACGATGCTCCGTAATTGGA
>CAXHSG010000333.1:17500-20000 GCA_964019155.1 Osedax fenrisi | reverse complement strand
CCGCAGTTGACGCGAGTAATAAAATATATTATATATATAATTACGAATTTAAAAAAAATATATTCAACTAGATTTGAACTCGTTACCTTCTAATTACGAGTCATTAGCTGTACCACTACGCTATATCACTAGTTATTAAATTTGAATATATTATACTATTTATAGAAATTTATATAGTTTACAATATTTTTTCGATAGTTCTCTTATTCTTATAATTTACATTTCGTTATCCTATATAGTTATATACACATCGTATATGTATTCTACTCAGTTTTTTACGCTCTTTCTAAAATGCTATAGTACACTTATACGCATCGAATATTCGATTTTATATTAGCGTATATGTTTTCCCGTTTTTTGAATATGTTATTTATTTACTTATGAATTTATCTATTCTATATTCGATAGTACTATTGTTATTATAATTTACATTTCGTTATCCTATATAGTTATATACACATCGTATATGTATTCTACTCAGTTTTTTACGCTCTTTCTAAAATGCTATAGTACACTTATACGCATCGAATATTCGATTTTATATTAGCGTATATGTTTTCCCGTTTTTTGAATATGTTATTTATTTACTTATGAATTTATCTATTCTATATTCGATAGTACTATTGTTATTATAATTTACATTTCGTTATCCTATATAGTTATATACACATCGTATATGTATTCTACTCAGTTTTTTACGCTCTTTCTAAAATGCTATAGTACACTTATACGCATCGAATATTCGATTTTATATTAGCGTATATGTTTTCCCGTTTTTTGAATATGTTATTTATTTACTTATGAATTTATCTATTCTATATTCGATAGTACTATTGTTATTATAATTTACATTTCGTTATCCTATATAGTTATATACACATCGTATATGTATTCTACTCAGTTTTTTACGCTCTTTCTAAAATGCTATAGTACACTTATACGCATCGAATATTCGATTTTATATTAGCGTATATGTTTTCCCGTTTTTTGAATATGTTATTTATTTACTTATGAATTTATCTATTCTATATTCGATAGTACTATTGTTATTATAATTTACATTTCGTTATCCTATATAGTTATATACACATCGTATATGTATTCTACTCAGTTTTTTACGCTCTTTCTAAAATGCTATAGTACACTTATACGCATCGAATATTCGATTTTATATTAGCGTATATGTTTTCCCGTATTTTGAATATGTTATTTATTTACTTATGAATTTATCTATTTTATATTCGATAGTACTATTGTTATTATAATTTACATTTCGTTATCCTATATAGTTATATACACATCGTATATGTATTCTACTCAGTTTTTTACGCTCTTTCTAAAATGCTATAGTACACTTATACGCATCGAATATTCGATTTTATATTAGCGTATATGTTTTCCCGTTTTTTGAATATGTTATTTATTTACTTATGAATTTATCTATTCTATATTCGATAGTACTATTGTTATTATAATTTACATTTCGTTATCCTATATAGTTATATACACATCGTATATGTATTCTACTCAGTTTTTTACGCTCTTTCTAAAATGCTATAGTACACTTATACGCATCGAATATTCGATTTTATATTAGCGTATATGTTTTCCCGTATTTTGAATATGTTATTTATTTACTTATGAATTTATCTATTTTATATTCGATAGTACTATTGTTATTATAATTTACATTTCGTTATCCTATATAGTTATATACACATCGTATATGTATTCTACTCAGTTTTTTACGCTCTTTCTAAAATGCTACAGTACACTTATACGCATCGAATATTCGATTTTATATTAGCGTATATGTTTTATTGATACAGTTAATAAATAATTTTTCTTAACAGAAATTTTATACGCCTAACATAATACCGCATAGAAATAACGTTTCTACTGGTCTTATTATAGTGGGTTATTTATATTTTTAATTTTTAATTTTATTTTCATAGTACTCTTATTGTATTACTTTATATTTCGTTACACTATATTGTTATACAAGTATTATATATGGTTTCTACTTAGTTTTAAACGATCTTTCAATAGAGCTATAGAATACATATGTACGTTAAGTATTCAATTTTATAATACAATATTTCGTTTTAATAAATAAATTTACAGAATATATTATGTGCGTAGAACAAGACCGCAGAGAAATTACGTTTCTCTGGTCTTTTTTGTGTCTGGTTTTGATTTTATCTGTAAATATTTTAAATTAATGGGAATTGAATAAATATATTTTTTTTGTATCCTGTACATGTATTATATTTCATTGTTAATTTAAAATATTGATATAAGTAAATCGAGATAAAAAATTTTTTTTTTAGAAAAATACACAAGTATGTTAAATTACAAAAAAAAGTTAGTTTGTTTAATTTTGAGCATTATTTGAGTATATCGTAAAAAATGGAAAAATTCGAGTAGAGCATTTTACTGGTTGAGGGTAATCCGCACTCAGTCGCCAAGCGATTGAGTAAAGATTGCTGGTCTTTTTCTT
>CAXHSG010000332.1:0-2500 GCA_964019155.1 Osedax fenrisi | reverse complement strand
GCTCAAAATTAAACAAACTAACTTTTTTTTGTAATTTAACATACTTGTGTATTTTTCTAAAAAAAAAATTTTTTATCTCGATTTACTTATATCAATATTTTAAATTAACAATGAAATATAATACATGTACAGGATACAAAAAAAATATATTTATTCAATTCCCATTAATTTAAAATATTTACAGATAAAATCAAAACCAGACACAAAAAAGACCAGAGAAACGTAATTTCTCTGCGGTCTTGTTCTACGCACATAATATATTCTGTAAATTTATTTATTAAAACGAAATATTGTATTATAAAATTGAATACTTAACGTACATATGTATTCTATAGCTCTATTGAAAGATCGTTTAAAACTAAGTAGAAACCATATATAATACTTGTATAACAATATAGTGTAACGAAATATAAAGTAATACAATAAGAGTACTATGAAAATAAAATTAAAAATTAAAAATATAAATAACCCACTATAATAAGACCAGTAGAAACGTTATTTCTATGCGGTATTATGTTAGGCGTATAAAATTTCTGTTAAGAAAAATTATTTATTATACTGTATCAATAAAACATATACGCTAATATAAAATCGAATATTCGATGCGTATAAGTGTACTGTAGCATTTTAGAAAGAGCGTAAAAAACTGAGTAGAATACATATACGATGTGTATATAACTATATAGGATAACGAAATGTAAATTATAATAACAATAGTACTATCGAATATAAAATAGATAAATTCATAAGTAAATAAATAACATATTCAAAATACGGGAAAACATATACGCTAATATAAAATCGAATATTCGATGCGTATAAGTGTACTATAGCATTTTAGAAAGAGCGTAAAAAACTGAGTAGAATACATATACGATGTGTATATAACTATATAGGATAACGAAATGTAAATTATAATAACAATAGTACTATCGAATATAGAATAGATAAATTCATAAGTAAATAAATAACATATTCAAAAAACGGGAAAACATATACGCTAATATAAAATCGAATATTCGATGCGTATAAGTGTACTATAGCATTTTAGAAAGAGCGTAAAAAACTGAGTAGAATACATATACGATGTGTATATAACTATATAGGATAACGAAATGTAAATTATAATAACAATAGTACTATCGAATATAAAATAGATAAATTCATAAGTAAATAAATAACATATTCAAAATACGGGAAAACATATACGCTAATATAAAATCGAATATTCGATGCGTATAAGTGTACTATAGCATTTTAGAAAGAGCGTAAAAAACTGAGTAGAATACATATACGATGTGTATATAACTATATAGGATAACGAAATGTAAATTATAATAACAATAGTACTATCGAATATAGAATAGATAAATTCATAAGTAAATAAATAACATATTCAAAAAACGGGAAAACATATACGCTAATATAAAATCGAATATTCGATGCGTATAAGTGTACTATAGCATTTTAGAAAGAGCGTAAAAAACTGAGTAGAATACATATACGATGTGTATATAACTATATAGGATAACGAAATGTAAATTATAATAACAATAGTACTATCGAATATAGAATAGATAAATTCATAAGTAAATAAATAACATATTCAAAAAACGGGAAAACATATACGCTAATATAAAATCGAATATTCGATGCGTATAAGTGTACTATAGCATTTTAGAAAGAGCGTAAAAAACTGAGTAGAATACATATACGATGTGTATATAACTATATAGGATAACGAAATGTAAATTATAATAACAATAGTACTATCGAATATAGAATAGATAAATTCATAAGTAAATAAATAACATATTCAAAAAACGGGAAAACATATACGCTAATATAAAATCGAATATTCGATGCGTATAAGTGTACTATAGCATTTTAGAAAGAGCGTAAAAAACTGAGTAGAATACATATACGATGTGTATATAACTATATAGGATAACGAAATGTAAATTATAATAACAATAGTACTATCGAATATAGAATAGATAAATTCATAAGTAAATAAATAACATATTCAAAAAACGGGAAAACATATACGCTAATATAAAATCGAATATTCGATGCGTATAAGTGTACTATAGCATTTTAGAAAGAGCGTAAAAAACTGAGTAGAATACATATACGATGTGTATATAACTATATAGGATAACGAAATGTAAATTATAAGAATAAGAGAACTATCGAAAAAATATTGTAAACTATATAAATTTCTATAAATAGTATAATATATTCAAATTTAATAACTAGTGATATAGCGTAGTGGTACAGCTAATGACTCGTAATTAGAAGGTAACGAGTTCAAATCTAGTTGAATATATTTTTTTTAAATTCGTAATTATATATATAATATATTTTATTACTCGCGTCAACTGCGGGGGTAGAAATAAACTACTTAATAGTACAATAACGAAATTATACTCTATCGTTTTCAGAACTAAATATTTTCGAATTCATACTCTACCGTTTTCAGAACTAAATATTTTCGAAT
>CAXHSG010000331.1:0-12808 GCA_964019155.1 Osedax fenrisi | reverse complement strand
TATGCATCACAAATATAATTAATAATCTTAAAAAATTTAAATACAAATTAAATAATTTAAAATATTTAAATCGAATACATTACGAGACACCTATTGCATTTTCTGGTACTAGCGGCCACTACTCCTGTAGACCTTATTTTAGTGCTTTTTTTTAATGACTAAGCAATCGTTAATATTATTCAATAATATACTTTATATATAAAAGTGAAATCACAGTATTTTAGAACTATATGATTTCTAGCTAATTCAAAAAAATAAGATATTCAAATTCAGTATTTATCGATATATTAGAAGTATTCTAAGGCATATACATTTTTGGCCGCTACTCCTGTTCCTATTAGAATGTTTTATTTTTTAATAATATAGTGTTATATTTTATATCGATACATTTGTATATTCTCGAGAAGGTTTTAAGTTGACATTTTTTTTTCACCAATTTAAAAACATAAAAATCAGTTTAATGGATATATCAGCAATAATTTTGAATAATTAAAAGATAAAAAATACTTTTTTAGACTATTTATATAATTATGAATATTTTATTAATAAAACATTTTTTTGTAGGAATTATGGTTTCTGAGATATTATTGTTTAAATCGCTTGCGTCATTATTTTAAAACTTAGTTGAATTAACAAAGCAAGATCATATACATATATCTGGGAATAATAAGTAACAACTATTTTTATATTGTATGTCCACCTACCGGTTATTATTTGTACTAATGTGTGTCACTAATACCCGCATTCGGGTATAGTAGTGACACCCTATTTATCTAAAGTGTTAACGATTATATTAAAAAATGTTAATAGCAATTATTTAGATAATATTAATTCATATACACTTTAACAAAATTGTATATAGAGGATCAATAGTTTAAGAGTTATTGCAATATATGCAAAAGTGTAACTACTATAGCAGTATATACACACATGTCCCCTATATATATCACACACTGTTGAATACATTATTGAAGTATATAGACATTTTGAAATAGTCCAATAATTCATGGATGCATGCATTAGCCTCTGATGATGAACATATCCATATAAATGTACTTGGGATATATTGTGGATATATGCATATATATCACTCTCATTCGTGTTCTGTCTCTCTTATTGAACTGTCGTGTTTTCAATTTTCAATTTTACATTTAATTTCTATAAAATCAATTCAAGATAAGTGAACAATAGCTTATTTTATTTTAGAATTATTTATTCAATTCATTACATTCCATATTATATTCTGTTTATATATTATAAATATTTGTCTGTATATATGTATTGATTTTGTTTATATACGATGAATATTTTTTCCAGTATGTATATATTAAATTAATTATTAAAGTAATTATTAATATATTATATCTTCTTTAGTATAATTATAACTTACATTTATATTATATATTTTTAATAATATACATAAATAAATAGTATTAAAAACTAATTGTACGCTTCACTGATTTATTCTAGTTTAATATATTTACATTTTTATATTGATTCATTTTTTATAATTACTAATTATAGTTATTTCTTTATTATATTTATACATTATACTATATAGCTTCTTAAATTTATATTATATACTTATATAACTATTGGTATACATATTATCTTTAAATATTAATTATTGATTATTACTATGTCACCAATTTCTAATGATAAACTATATAAATTAATTCAAGATTTATCAGATACAAAATTAAATGATAAAGTTATTATCAGACAAATATAATTTTAAATTTAACAAAGGAAAACAATATATTTAAAGAAACAATTAGTAATAGTCAAATACAAAATAATAATAGTATTGATATCGATACAATAACTATTACACTTAAGGATATAGAGAATAATAAAGATATTGCTAATAATATAATTTTTACCAACACAAATACAGATTCTAATTTAAAAACTGATTTTAATAATACTAATAGTTTTACGGATTTTATAAATACAAAATTGGATACAAAGTTATCATATAATAATATTTTAAATATACATAAATTAAATACTAATAACAATAAAAAATCTGAAACTGATGATGTATTAGATGATATAGAGTGTACTAAATATATAATTAAGTTAGATAGTTTAGAGACAAAATTAAAAATATTTAAAAATAAAAATAAACTATTTGACACTAAAATATATATAAGCCAGAAATTAACTTTCAATACACATAACATATTTTATAAAACTAGACAATTGAGAAAAGCAGGAAAAATAAATAAAACCTGGATTTATAAAGATACTGAATATATTAATACAAATAAAGAAGATTTAAAATCAATAATCTCAATTAATAATAATAATCAATTGGATAAATATTAATCAAATTAAATCAAATTAAAATATATTGTCTATATTTTTTTTTATTTTATTATTTTTTCTCTACATTAATATTTTGCATTTATACTTTATATTTAATTTATAAAATTTATATTTGTAAACATTATCTTAACTAACTTCAGGCTTATTCAGTATTACATTTTTAACAATATTATATAATAACACATAACATTAATTACATACACAAGTATTAAAAGTTTATACAGTTTTTATAGTTTTATTTATATTTCAGTCATTTCAGGTTAATCAGTATTACATTTTTACCAATATTATATAATACCATTTAAATTGTATTGAATTTACATACAAGTATTATAATTTAAAAGTATATAGTTTTTATAGTTTTATTATATTTTATTCAATTCAGGTTTATTTTTATACGTTTCAGGCTTATTCAATATTGCATTTTTTCATCATTATATATCTTTTAATTTAGTTTTATTTAATTTATTTGTTTAGCTTCCATTGTTTTTTTTACATATCGTTTTCTTCTCTATTTATATATTAGTTATGCAATTTATTTCACCATCAATTAATAAAGTCTTAACTTATAATTACATATCTGACGAACTAAAATGCGATTCTAATATAATCGATAATATAAATAAAACTTTTTTACAGTGTAAATATTATGATTATTTATCAAATTTAAATATATGTCGTAAATTATCTATTATTCATTTTAATGCTCGGAGTATTCCTAAAATGTCGATTCTATTACTGATTAACTTTTATATTTAAAAATAAACTTTATGATTATTGTAATAACTGAATCATGGCTAACTAGGGGAAAGTAACCTAATACGGACACTTTAACAATAAATGGTCTTAAATTTGCATGACTCATTATTTGTATTCAAAAATTACAATATATTAATATTATATGATTATAGATATTATTGTAATTTTAAAATTTTATTTAATATTTTAATTCCATAGATAACGGGGGTGTCCTTATTCGGTACCCATGTCCGAATACGGACACCCTGTGTTATAATACGGACACCCTATATACCACTCGATAAACTATATATTATTGATGAATCAATCAGATAAATTACAATTACGATATTTATAATTAATTTTATAAAAAATATATTGTAATTTAATTAGTTAATAATTTATTTATTTTTATTATTTTTTAATTAATAATACAATGTAAGTATCTAAATAATAATTTTTTTAGAATTAGCTTTATTGGTTATATTAATATAATAACGCACGCGATTTTTATGAAAATCAGAATTGTTCATACGCTGCGCGCTGATTGGTTATAGGGTGTCCGTATTAAGACATTTAGAGTGTCCGTATTATGAACTTATATGACCTCTAGATATATGCTTATAACTTAATGAATATTTGATAACAAATATAGAAATTAAAAATACAATTTTTAGAATGCCTTATTTTTTAATAATATAGTGTTATATTTCATATCGATACATTTGTATAATCTTGAGAAGGTTTTAAGTTGACATTTTATTTCATAAATTTAAAAACGTAATAAAAAAATCAGTTTATTGGATATATTAGCAACATTTTTTATAATTTAAAAATACAAAATACTTTTTTAGACTATTTTTATAATTATGAATATTTTATTCATTAAACATTTTTTTTCTAGGATTTATGGTTTCTGAGATACCGAGAGTGTCCGTATTCGGGCACTGTCCGTATTCGGTTACTTTCCCCTACATCTAATAAACACTTATTTAATATTCCTAATTATTCATCTGAACATATAGTAAGAAATAATAAGCGTGGAGGTGGAGTTTCCATTTTCATTAATAATAATATTAAATATAAATTAATTGATAATGTATTATTATCTGTCAATGATGCTTATGATATGATTACGATCTCATTTATATACGAACATATTAATTATTTACTATCAGGTATATATAAAGCACCTATATTTAATATAATTGAATTTACTGATATTATATATAATAAATTTAATCGTCATCTAAATAAATCATTAATTTTAACAGGCGATTTCAATATAAATATAAATAATCATAATTCCAATACAAGTACTACATTTTGTATTGATACTCTTTATTCCCTAAATTTAATAGCGACAATCACTAAACCAACCCATATAACTCTTCAAACAAATTCTATTATCGATAATATTTACACAAATTTTGTATCTTTGCCACTTTTTAATGGCGTTCTCTTGACTGATATCAGTGATAATTTACCAATATTCTGTATTTAAAAAAAAAAATATTAATATAAAAACGAAAAACTTTTATAAATATATTAGGGATCATTCAGATCAAAATATTTTAAATTTTAATAATAATCTGACTAATATAAATTGGTCTTTCATTTTAAGGGGATACGGTAGGACGCACGCAATTCCGCCGTTTACATGTAATTAGATAGGATGTTTGTATAATATTCAAACAAGTCTTTTGAATTAAATATATTACCGATTTTAATAATTTTTACATATTTATATTAATTAGAATAATATCTCTGTTTTAATCTGTTATATTTTGAATATGATATATATTCGTCGAGTAATTTATGTTTGAACTTAATTACCGATTTTATTCATGAATTTCCGGTATAAATGTTACAAAATGTACCATATAAAATTTAATAATAAATATTTTTAAAAAGTAACAGATTATATATTAGATATATATATTATCTATAATATCCTGTAAAAATTATTAGTGTAGCTATTATAACGATCCAGAAACATTGAATTATATAACAGTAATTGGCGAAAATATTTATACTGAGAAAATCGCATTCAAAGTTTACCAATAATATTTATTTAATTTTATATTTATTGCATCTTTTTATAATATTCAAACTTTCATCATTCATGTTGTGATATGTTACATTTTGAATATGATATATATTCGTCGAGTAATTCATGTTTGAACTTCATTACCGATTTTATTCATGAATTTCCGTTATAAAAGTTACAAAATGTACCATATAAAATTTAACTCAATCTGATATTCATATCTTTTAAAAAATTTATATTAACTACAAAATGTCTACATTAACTAATTCATATAATATATGTTGTCTATTAAAAATAGTTAAAATTAAATCTGGAGTTTTTGATAAACCATGGCTAACCCTTTCCATCATTAAATGCATAGGTAAAAAGAATAAAATGTATAAACAATCTTTAAATAATCATTCACTAATAAATGTATATAAAAATTATAAAAATTGCTTAATGAAAATATTAAAATATACAGATAAAAAATATTATGAAAATAAAATAAAAAATAATAATATTAAAAATACTTGGCGTACATTAAATAAAGTTATAGGAAATAATAAAAAATCAGGAACTATTATTGATAATAAATTAACAGATTTACAAAATGCTAATATGTTCAATTCATATTTTTCAAATATAGGTGTTGAATTAAATAAAAATATACCATACTCTAATAAAAATATATATGAAAATATTACTAGTAATAAGAGTTCAATTTTTATAAAGCCTGTTTCATCAATAGAAATTGAAAATATTGTATATAATTGTGATTCAAAATATAGTACGGATTCCCATGATTTTAACTTTTTTTTAATACGTAAAATTATTTTATCCATTAGTAATATTTTATAAATTTAATTAATAAATGCATTGAAAATGGTGTTTACCCTGATGTACTTAAAACATCTAAATTTATAATTTTATATAAAAAAGGAAATAAAAATGATTGCTCGAATTATAGGCCAATATCATTGACATCACAATTCTCAAAAAATGTTGAAAACATTTTAAAAGTAAGAATGTTGTCATTTTTATATAAAAATTCTTTACTAAACAATTCTCAATTTGGATTTCAAAAATCTATATCAACATGTGATGATTTGATAAATTATATCGATTACTTGAATATAAATTACAAATTATTCATATCCACAATATCGATTGATTTAAAAAAGGCTTTCGACACTATTAATCATAACATTTTATTAAACAAATTATATATATATATATGGTTTCAGAGGTATCACTTTGTCATTATTAAAAAGCTATTTGACAAACAGGTATCAATACGTAAGCTATAATAATACCAATTCTAAAATACTTCCGATTAAATGTGGTGTACCACAAGGTTCAGTTTTGGGACCAGTATTATTTTTAAAGTACATAAATTATTTACCTAATATAAATAATAAATGCAATTTTACTCTTTTTGCTGACGACACAAATTTAACATTTAAGTCTCATAATTTATATGATCTAGAAAATGAAATACATTCTACTTTAGTTTTAATATTTGACTGGCTTTGTGGTAATAAGCTAGTTCTTAATATTGATAAAACAAAATTAATTTTATTCCATCTTACAAGAGTTAAACATAAATTGAACATCAAAATAAATAATATAGCCATAAAACAATCAACTAATTTTAAATTCTTAGGCATTTTAATTGACGAAAATCGTAATTGGAAAATGCAAATAAATAATATTAAAAATAAACTTTACTATGGACTTAGTTTACTACATAGATATAAATATAAATTTAATATTAATACTTTAGTTATGCTATATTTTTCTTTTTTTCATAGTCATATTAATTATTGTTCTATTATATGGGGAAGTACTTACCATAGCAATATAAAATGTATTCAAATTTTACAAAATAAATGTATGAGAGCAATATATAAACTTGATAACAAAACCAATATTGATTACATTTTTTTAAGACATAACATTCTTAAATTTAAAGATATAATAAATATATCCATTTATAAATATATGTTTAGAATATATAACAAGCATTATTTGCATAGTTCAATTTGTAAGTTATTTACCTATAATTGTTCTTTATATACTTTTAGGTTAAATTGAACATTCTTAATACCAAAAATAAGATTTGATCATGATAAATTTAGTATTCGTTACAAAGGCGCATATTTATGGAATTCTTTAAATACAACCATATCATCTTTGACGAATTTGAATACTTTTACAATACATATTAAAAACATGCTTTTAAATAGTTATATTTAATCACTTACACCTTATCTGTATTGTTTGTTATTTTATTTACATGATCATCTTTTCTTCTTTTTAGCTCTTTTAAATTGTTCGTATTGTATACATATTTTTTATCTCCGTAGCCTTTTGTCTTTAGTTATCTTTGATTTTTATAGTTTAACTTATTTATTATTTTAGTATCTTTTTACATTTTTAAATATTTTATTATATATTTTTATTATATTTTATTATTATTTTATTGTTATATACATGATGATTTCTTGGTATTGAGTGATATATTTAATTTTATTGTATTGCTTTTTTATGAGACAGAACACGAATGAACAATATAGAATTGTAAAATATTTATTTATATTTATTCATTTTGTATTTATTCATTTTGTATTAATTCTCTCATTACCAAGAGCAGGTTGGTATCTCGATAAGTTCATTAGAACTTATATACCATACCTGGGTTTTTGATCTCGGTCATCAACTGAATCTGATATTATTATTATTATTATTATATATGTCTAATATTTATATTCTACAAATAAACATTTGCTTTAACTTATTTAGTATTTAGTGAGTTTAACTCGTTATTCTGCCATTAACTCCTTTAACACTTTAAACCCTTTCAGTTTAATGTTTTAACCTATTTATGTGTTAGTTTAGCAAATATTCATCACCTAATATTTCCTGATGATACTCATATACTATACACTATATATATATATATATATATATATATATATATATATATATATATATATGTATATATATATATTTATATAATAGCAATCTGTATGGTAATTAGATCACTATTTAACTAATTATTCTGTCTTTATTGGTATAGGAATAACCATACGAGTGGTAAATACAACTTGGACATTCTTTTGTGTTCGTAATTGTATAATAACGTTTTGAATATATATAAACCGTTTCGTATATGCACATCATGTGGACAACATTGTTTAAGAGAGGACATGCTATTAAGCTATTTTCCGGGTAGTATTTTAATTATGTAGAGTATTTACCATCTGTGATTGTAGTTTTAATGGAATAGTGGTCTTTCCGTGTGTTGTGTTGCACATGACTTAGATATTACTATAACGTTTAATTCCATTGTATAATAATATAATATAGACATATAGAAAATAGACCAATGAGTGTATATATATAAATGTGTGTATATATATGTTATTTTTTAATTTATTTGGTGGAGTCCTTTCATCCTATCCAGGAACTTAGATGAAGTTTTCACTTATAACCATATATGGCTCTAATGTCCCTTCGAAGCCGCTCTCATGTTAAGGTATCCATGGTTTTAACGAGAGCCGATCATTTATTTATACACAATTATATAATATCACTTCTAAATAATATTTTAAGACCCATTTTATAAAATTAATTAATGGTCCGGACGAGGCTAGAACCCGTGTCCTACTGCGTGTGTGTCTGACGCCTTAGCCACTGAGCCACACAGGTAGTTATATATATATATATATATATATATATATATGGTTATCCACTGGTATAATATAGGGTACAAATGTATTAATACTATAGTATAGGGTATACCCTCAGTGTAGTACCCTGTACAGTAAAACCTGCAGGCTTCTCGCGACCCATGATAATGATGAAAACATGCGCGGAGGCTATAGGTTAGACGTTTAGATAGGTTGATCCAGTTGGTACAATGACAAAAACTGAATATGAAGCTTTGATAGTTTACTACTATTAGGTAAATATTACGTACATATTAGAAACCTATACATAATAGATACCTATACATATTAGATACCTATACATATTAATTTAAAAGCATACTTTTATATAATATATTAAGTATTATTATATTAACTTACAAATGCAAATAATAGATATCAATAGAGTAAAAATCTGTATTATCCACTGTTTTAATAACTTTAACATATTCGTTATCTATTGCTTGATAACGTATGCTGGGAAATATACGTGTATCCATGGTGAGATTCTAACTTACGGAATTATTCGATATGAGAGAGATCGCGATAGTTGATGACTCGACGGTCAACTATGATGCCATCCGTATGTCATCCGTATATCATCCGTAGTCATATTATCTACATTGGTATCAGTTGTATACAACTGAATACGGAACTCTGTATTCGGAACTCGGTTAGATTGTGATTGTATCAGTGTTCTACTTACAGTTATTCTACTACAGATGTACTAAGATATATATATATATATATATATATATATATATATATATATAAATATATATGTGTAGTATAAACACACACGCAAAAAAAGTGAGTAATTAGATTCACTTTATAGCTAAAAGGTGTGTTATTAAATGTTGTTAATTCAATTAATTCAATAACAATTTTTCAATATTGATAGAAGAGGCTATTGATTTGTGCATGCATGCATCCATCACCATGGTGAGTTTTGAGAATATATCGCTGTACTTATATGGTAGAGCTTCTATTATTGTAATCATTATGGATCCGGTATTTCAGCTAATACTATGCTGAGTCTGGTATTTTAATGAATTAATTACTAGGTGTAGGTACGTAAGTTTGACGTTGTAAATTTCACGTTATGTATCATGAATCACGATTCATGATACATCGATAGAATTCACTTTGTTATTATCTGAGATCATTTTTTAATTTTTGATTTTTAAATAATGTAACTTACTAGCTGATATAATTGTGTGTACATTGTTATATAGTAGTACACACTGATACGACAATAATTATTTGTTATTCATAGAATATGGAAAATAGAAATTCACGTATTCCATTAGTCAATTATATTTAATTATTTGAAGAAATAAAACGTTGAAATATAAATTTACAACATTACGTTTTTAAGTTTTAACCTTAACATAGATATGAGAACAATTTGTAATAGGCTAATTAAAATTTAATGCGATAACAAAACATTGATATATACATAACAGTATATCATAAGTGAAGTTAATAGTACACGAGAAATTGAGACTATAAACGTGCAGATACAGAGATGTGATTGTGACTGTCACTATCTAGTGAAGTCATAGCTATGGAGCTCTTAGGAAGGGTGTTCTGTATACAACTGGATTAGGACCGAGATAATATGGTTCCGATAGGGAGTCGATGTCTCGGATATATTGGTGTATCTGAAAGCAGGTGTAACTGTATACAGTTTGTATATATACAAACTATAGTTGGTATCATATATATTAAACATATACTATACATATATATGTTAATACTTGTATCTTATTCTTAATTAAAACATCACGTAATTTAAAATTACCTATTAATACACACACACACATATATATATATATATATATATATATATATATATATATATATATATATATATATATATATATATATATATATATATATATATATATATATATATATATATATATAATATATATTTAAATGTTTAGGGTTAGATTGATTTCATTGGTTTGGTTTTAACTTTCTTGATTATTTTACCTGCATTACATACTTAAGTGACCCTTTAAATGTGTGTACTAATCATAATGTAGTAAGATATACAGTAATTCAAAAATATATATATATATATATATATATATATATTACGGATTGATATTATGTGTTTGTTTGGTTCATTGGTTTGATTTTTGTTACTTGGTTTTTTTTACCTGAATTACATACATAACGGAGCCTTTAAAAGCGTGTACATATACGTTATAATAATTTATTATTTAGTCAATATTTATTACATATATATTACGTAATATGTACAAAAAAGTCTACTTATATCAATGGGAAAATATCACGTTACAAAAAGTTAAATTAATAAAATGAATACATATCTGATAACAAAATAACAGAACAACTATCACATTATTTAAAATTGACAAATAAAGTAACCGTTCTCCAGATATATAATCATTATTATTAATAAATTCATTACGTACTATCTATACTCTATTTAGTTCACATTATGCGGGTATGTAGTATTATGAATATGTGGCCAGCTTCGGATTGAATCTTGTTATCCTAAGTCCTCCCTACGACAAGACTATCACCCGAGAGTAGCCGTCCGAGGCGTTTTGTATGTATATATATTAACTTAATTATAATTATGGTATTAATAACGCATAACATATATAACGCATAACAAAAGTTTAGTAATATATATATATATAGAAAATGTATTATGAGTTATATTAATACATTATACATATACGTCGTATAATATCTTCTATAGAAGGTATACCATTTATTATATTACGGCGAATAATAATTACTTACAAAATATTTATTTTGATCATTAAACCATTTTAATTTTATTACCTGAAACAATTGAAATCAAGCTAATTAGCTAATTTATGAAGAAATAAACATATATAAATATAAATATGTATATTTAAAAGTATACTTGTTAAGTATATATATAGTAAATAATATAACTATATGTATAATAAACATAGCTATATTTATTAAATAAGAAATTCAATTCTACCCTCAGAATATAGCTTAAATATAAATAGTTAAGGTAAACGTATAATAACTTAATTTGAAGTTTACATATCAGCTATAGCTGATAGTATATACAATATTAACAATATCTCGATACTAATATGGGATTTTTGAGAAAACTATTACGAATAAACGCGAAAAATAACGAACCGATTATCAAGAAATCTATAAATAGCTTAATCGCTCGCAATATGTTATCAGAGGTTCCTAATTCGAATTATAGCTCAGAGAATCTACCTCCCTACCCGAGTACTAAGGACGTAACCGTAGCGAACATTCCGATGCCGACTTACAGAGCCCCTCCTAGGTTGCCTGGCAACGAGAAGGTCCACCATGCTACGATCTACAGGAAATTCAACACGGGAACCAAGTCTAGCAATGGTAAATACGACTGCAAACTACGGAAGAAAGCTGAATTCAAGGAAAAAAGACGATCAGACGATAACGAAAAGGGGCGTGATATGGGCATTACTGCCACACCCACGAGGGCGGTTACTAAAGAAGGCATAACACGCAAAGCGATGAGCACGTTCGGAGATATCACTCCGCGCGATAGGTTACCGGAGAAGATAAGTCAACTACAGAGAGGTAGATCTGCCCAGTCGATGCATAACGCTTTCAGCCTACTCGATCTTAGGGATAAGTATCTGGAACAATCTGGAAACACGAGTGCCGATGAATTATAGAGATTTTAAATAAATCAGTTTAATAACCTTTTATGTTTTGAACCTATATGTAAATATTTTATAATGATATTATTCTTATAGGATTAATATAGGCATACAATAGATATATGTATACACGCTAGTTTTTAAATTATATGTAGTTTTATGTATGAATATATATATGTATATAATATGCAGAAATATAAATGTATTCCTTAATTGTAAACATAAATATCTGTATAAACATTTAGGTAATATGTCAATCATACCTTGATTCTAAATATTTATCTTTTACCAAATTTATATTAAATATAACCGTT
>CAXHSG010000330.1:7500-10000 GCA_964019155.1 Osedax fenrisi | reverse complement strand
ATCTAGAAATATAAACACGTCGCGTAACGAACGAGCCAATATATACGGTTTGCGGTTAGACAATACAGAATTACCCGAAAATAATTACAGTCAACGTCTAAAAAGAATTGTTTTAATAAATAGAGCTTATCCCGAAGGCTATTTTTTACCAGTGATCTATCCATATAAGAAAAAGACCAGCAATCTTTACTCAATCGCTTGGCGACTGAGTGCGGATTACCCTCAACCAGTAAAATGCTCTACTCGAATTTTTCCATTTTTTACGATATACTCAAATAATGCTCAAAATTAAACAAACTAACTTTTTTTTGTAATTTAACATACTTGTGTATTTTTCTAAAAAAAAAATTTTTTATCTCGATTTACTTATATCAATATTTTAAATTAACAATGAAATATAATACATGTACAGGATACAAAAAAAATATATTTATTCAATTCCCATTAATTTAAAATATTTACAGATAAAATCAAAACCAGACACAAAAAAGACCAGAGAAACGTAATTTCTCTGCGGTCTTGTTCTACGCACATAATATATTCTGTAAATTTATTTATTAAAACGAAATATTGTATTATAAAATTGAATACTTAACGTACATATGTATTCTATAGCTCTATTGAAAAATCGTTTAAAACTAAGTAGAAACCATATATAATACTTGTATAACAATATAGTGTAACGAAATATAAAGTAATACAATAAGAGTACTATGAAAATAAAATTAAAAATTAAAAATATAAATAACCCACTATAATAAGACCAGTAGAAACGTTATTTCTATGCGGTATTATGTTAGGCGTATAAAATTTCTGTTAAGAAAAATTATTTATTATACTGTATCAATAAAACATATACGCTAATATAAAATCGAATATTCGATGCGTATAAGTGTACTATAGCATTTTAGAAAGAGTGTAAAAAACTGAGTAGAATACATATACGATGTGTATATAACTATATAGGATAACGAAATGTAAATTATAATAATAATAGTACTATCGAATATAAAATAGATAAATTCATAAGTAAATAAATAACAAATTCAAAAAACGGGAAAACATATACGCTAATATAAAATCGAATATTCGATGCGTATAAGTGTACTGTAGCATTTTAGAAAGAGCGTAAAAAACTGAGTAGAATACATATACGATGTGTATATAACTATATAGGATAACGAAATGTAAATTATAATAACAATAGTACTATCGAATATAAAATAGATAAATTCATAAGTAAATAAATAACATATTCAAAATACGGGAAAACATATACGCTAATATAAAATCGAATATTCGATGCGTATAAGTGTACTATAGCATTTTAGAAAGAGCGTAAAAAACTGAGTAGAATACATATACGATGTGTATATAACTATATAGGATAACGAAATGTAAATTATAATAACAATAGTACTATCGAATATAAAATAGATAAATTCATAAGTAAATAAATAACATATTCAAAATACGGGAAAACATATACGCTAATATAAAATCGAATATTCGATGCGTATAAGTGTACTATAGCATTTTAGAAAGAGCGTAAAAAACTGAGTAGAATACATATACGATGTGTATATAACTATATAGGATAACGAAATGTAAATTATAATAACAATAGTACTATCGAATATAAAATAGATAAATTCATAAGTAAATAAATAACATATTCAAAATACGGGAAAACATATACGCTAATATAAAATCGAATATTCGATGCGTATAAGTGTACTATAGCATTTTAGAAAGAGCGTAAAAAACTGAGTAGAATACATATACGATGTGTATATAACTATATAGGATAACGAAATGTAAATTATAATAACAATAGTACTATCGAATATAAAATAGATAAATTCATAAGTAAATAAATAACATATTCAAAATACGGGAAAACATATACGCTAATATAAAATCGAATATTCGATGCGTATAAGTGTACTGTAGCATTTTAGAAAGAGTGTAAAAAACTGAGTAGAATACATATACGATGTGTATATAACTATATAGGATAACGAAATGTAAATTATAATAATAATAGTACTATCGAATATAAAATAGATAAATTCATAAGTAAATAAATAACAAATTCAAAAAACGGGAAAACATATACGCTAATATAAAATCGAATATTCGATGCGTATAAGTGTACTGTAGCATTTTAGAAAGAGCGTAAAAAACTGAGTAGAATACATATACGATGTGTATATAACTATATAGGATAACGAAATGTAAATTATAATAACAATAGTACTATCGAATATAAAATAGATAAATTCATAAGTAAATAAATAACATATTCAAAATACGGGAAAACATATACGCTAATATAAAATCGAATATTCGATGCGTATAAGTGTACTATAGCATTTTAGAAAGAGCGTAAAAAACTGAGTAGAATACATATACGATGTGTATATAACTATATAGGATAACGAAATGTAAATTATAAGAATAAGAGAACTATCGAAAAAATATTGTAAACTATATAAAT
>CAXHSG010000328.1:80000-100646 GCA_964019155.1 Osedax fenrisi | reverse complement strand
ATATTATATACAAATAAATATTATAAAATTACAACTGGATTACAACTACGTTTTAGTACATCCCATAATGACTTGATTGTTGATTGTTATCCCGTGACTCGTAAATCGTAGGGGAAATCAATCGAAGAGGCATCAGCAACACGTTTTCTCCAGCCATATCTTTTGTGCACATCTTGTATTAGATCGTTTACATCTCGTTTAGTCCATTTAGCAATGTTATCAATCCATTGAGATTTGGGTCGTCCTTGTTTTCGAGTTCCTTCAACAGAACCTTGCATTATAGTTTTGCACAGGTTGTCGTGTCTGGAGACATGGCCAAACCACTTTAGTTTGCGACGCTTTATCGTTTTTAGTAGAGGTTCGTAAGTTCCTAACAGCATGGTTATACTATTGTGCACACACACGTTCGTAATCCTATCTTGATATTTTATGCCAAGTAGTTTTCTGTGTGCTTTGTTTTCAAATGCAGATATTTTCTTTTGCATTGCCACACTAATCGTCCATGTTTCGCAGCCATAAGTAAGGATAGAGAGCACTAGTGATCGATATAGATTGTACTTAAGTTTAAAATTGATGTGTTTGCTGTTCCAAATTGTGTAGAGACGTATCATCGCTGAGGTAGATTGGGCAAGCCTTATTCTAATTTCATTATCACTTTTTCTATCGCTTGTAATTGTGGAGCCAAGGTAAACACATTTATCTACTTCTTCTAGCTTATTTCCATACAGTGTTATATCTACAGATTTTGCATGGTTAGTATTTATCATAACTTTGCTTTTTTCAGCACTTATTTCCATTCCATAACGTGATGTACTCTTTGCTAATTCGTCTGTGAGATGTTGGAGTTATGCATTGGATCCGGCTAGTAAGTCGATGTCATCAGCAAACTTTAAATTCCAAATTGGTCTACCGCCTACAGAAATAGATGTAGCATGTTTTATCTCAATTTCACTCATAATTTCTTCAAGGAATAAGTTAAATAATGTTGGTGAGAGCAGACAACCTTGACGTAATCCAACCGTTGTATTAAAGAGCGGGCCTGCCATATTATTGAGTAGTACAGCACTTGTGGAGTTTGCATACAAAGATTTTATCATCATAATTATATCATTATTAATTCCAAATTTGCATAATGCTGACCACATCCCTTCATGATACACTCTATCAAAAGCCTTCTTGAAGTCTATACAATTGTGATAGAGATCTTTTTGGCTATCTAGATGCTTCTCAATAATATTTCTGCAATTAAACACTTGTTCAACTGTGCTCCTTCCCTTCCTGAAACCGGCTTGCTCCTCTGATAGCACTCGTTCAATTTGAGGATTTAATCGTTTGAGGATTATGGTTAGGAGTATTTTACTAGAATGGCAGACTAGGCTTAGTGTTCTGTAATTTTTACATTTCTTAAGGTCACCTTTTTTAGCTATAGGTATTATTAATGATTTTTTCCATTGTTTTGGCCATGATTTAGATACCCATGCTTTCTGGCAGATTGCAGATATTTAATATCAATTATTGATTATAATATATAAATTATAAAATATAATATATATTATATATATATATATATATATATATATATATAGTATCACACTATAAAACTAAGTATATTATATACAAATAAATTAATAAAATATATTCAATTTGTATATTAATATACAAATTGAATATATTTTAAATACATAATATATTCATATCCAAAGTGATTATTTGACCTATAATATATACAAAATTGGAACATATATTGCATAAATAAAATAATTATATCCAAAGTGTTTATTTGACCCATAATATATACACTGGTGGAACGTTGTTATATATTTTACGTTGAAGCGCAACGCGTTTGGTTGCTTGGGCATCTACATATAATATCCTAATCAGTAATAATTTGTAATAATATTGTATTGTATTAAATTATATAAATTATTTTTCTAATAACTATTAAATTTGTAAAATTATTTTCAATTATTCTTTAATTATATAAAGATTACAAACCCTATCGCAAAATTACAGATTTGTAACCTCGCAAAATAACTATTACCGAAACACCACAAAATCACAGTTTCATTTCTGTCGTAAAATAACTGTTAACGTAATATTATATATTTACAATTTGGTTTCTTGGGTACTTAGATAATAACCACACGGTAAATCTTCAATATTATCGTAGAATTAGTATTGACTGTATGTTGTGTATTTAAACTTATTATATTTATTATTTAACTATATGTTCAAGTCGAAAGCCGTGTTAAATTTTAATATGTTAAATAGATATAAATATATATATATATATTATATGATATTTCTGATGAGTCTTGTTGAATATTAGATGCATTTAGTCACAGTGAAATTCAATAAAATACTTTATATATATCACATTATTTGACATATCTGTATGCATACAATAACAACAGATTATTAAATACATATTATTAGATATTCCATAATGAAGTTGGGTGGAATACGACTCCCAAAAAAAATTCCTTATTTATGTATGTAATTGCATACCGTATGAAGTAGTAGTAGTAGTATGATAGAATGTACGAGGTGAGCGGTGGAACTCCACCTGTGTCATCAGCTTAGTTTGCTTCTGTGATTTGTATAGACGGGGACTTTCTAGTATTTAAAATGTCATTGGTAGCATTGTTAATATTATGAATAATACAACCGTTTCTATGCAGATGATTATTAATAAGCTGAGGTTTATCTTCTTCAGTGATTCTATTTTATTGCAAAGTGGGTGTTATTTCCATAATCAAATTTCTGCTTGTAGTTTTATTTTATAGAGTTGTCCTACCACTAAATGTAATGTACAACTTATATAACTATACATAATATGTATATTATATTAATAGATATGCTTATCCATGTAATATTCACTCACTTAAAAATTACCTCCTTGTTCACGATATCTGAACTTGAAATATATTTATTTTCGCCACGTTGAATACATGTCTGTACTAATTATTACTTTTATTTATTATTTTTTTATATATTATTATCATACTATAAGAATTGTATAATTACATTAGTATTTAAGTACAATCATCACCATCATAATCACTAAAAAGTTGTTATTTGCCATTGGTTGCAGAATAACTTAGTTTTTATCAAATGTTAACTCATTTTCTTAGTTTAATTCTTAACTAAATATAATTATTGTATACTATTATAGTATACTATTATAGTATACTATAGTATATGATATATATATATATATATATATATATATATTAATGTGATATATAATGTAATATATATATAAGTATTAATTAATGAATGAATAAAGTTAGTTTTACAATTTATTATTTAATTTTACGACTTACGGTTACGATGTTGACATCACGTGATCACGTTAGGGGGAGGAGTTTGGGGGAGGAGTTACAACGGATAGTTGGGCCCGGCGATCTACATATCATGCTGTCGTACAGTATACCGCTCACCTCGTGTTCCAGTCACGTGTCCACTTGTACCAGATTGACCGACGACGTCTGTATTAGCCGGTGTGGTCTTGCGGATATCTGTGGTCCTCCTCCTCCTCTTGATCTCGGTCTCCGGTTCCACATCACCCCGTTCTAGTTCTCTCTTCTTGAACGTCAGCGTATTGGACCCATTCGTCGTGTCCCCAATACTACCGACCACCGCGGGAAGTACGATACCGTACACTGTAGACGCTACGTAACGTAGATTAGTTGTACAGTACGACAACGCCCTACTACTGCTACGTCTGAGTACGTTATCTGACTGTGTATTGTTACCGCTAGGGGGTGGTCGTGGTAGGGTGTCGGTAATGTCGTCAAATACGGGCCTTATGGTCACGCTTTTCGTAAACGGTCGGTGCTCAGCTTCAATGGCCGGTGCTGTCCTGGCATTGTCCGGTGGGCAGGTGATTTTGATGAGTGTCGATTTATCTAATACCATCTTTATGCGGATTAATATGTAATTTAGTTGTAGAATAGGTACAAGTATACGACTTAGGTGTCGGCTGTATAATTTAGAATGCGAAGTGAAAACGAAATTTATTGATTTATTTTATTTCGAAAATTAATATTTATTTATTATTCCGTGAAATGTTTATTTGTTGTTAAGCTTAAATTAAAAACTGAAATATATTTCATATCCGCTTATTTATTTTTCCGGTAAATGTTTAATTGTTGTTAATCTTCAATTTAAAACTTAAATATATAATTACGTATACGTAATTAATATATAAACTTTATCTTTTTAAATAATTTTAAAAATTATGGTGTGTGATTGGTATGTATTTTACTCTGATATTTGTATATTTAATATATTTGTTATTTGTTATGTCTTATGTATTTTATATTTGTACTAAAATAGTTTTCCAAGCAGTAGCAGCGTTTTTCTTTATGGCATCATTGTAATTTCGTTAATATTACTATGAGCATGTTCAGTTTGTTCTCCATCGTATGAATCTGTAAGTGTATCTTGTGCTTAAATGTGATATTCGAGAGCGATGGATGAATATCTTTATATTTACTGGTCCATTGAGTTGTGCTTCAATTTAAAACCTAGACATTGGAAGAAATGGACCTATACGTTATACATACCCCTTATAAGGGGATTATGGATAATCATAAACAGTTGTGGATGTGTACATTTATCACTTTAAATATAAGTTATAAATAATTCAAATCGGGTGTGTAATTGAAATAATTTTTACCCATATATGTTTATTTCAATTTAATATATTTTATATTTATAATATATTATAATGTTTAATATTTCACTAAATCTTTATCCCAAGAAGTATCAGAGTATTTGTGTATTGCAGAACTATTAATTTAAAATTTTCTTTTATGAATATTTAAGTGTATATCATGCTTAGATGATATGTCTGATATTCTCACGCGATGGGTGAATATGAATGTGTTATGTGCTATTTCGTGCAGATTTTACCAGGTGTAATCATACATGTAATCTAAATGTAATTATATGATTGTTTATGTCAGAATAAACAAATGTGAATATTATATCTTGGGGTTTGCCTAGTAAATGATAATAGGTAATCGTATAATTAGTCAATTTATAGATAATCACCTATTATGTATAGACTGTAATGGGTAATTAATTATAGGATTCCCATTGAAAGTAGATATCATAATTCTTGGAGGTATAATTGCAGCATTGGAAAGAGTATGTTTTAGAAATTAATATTATTCCTATACTACCAATAGCTACAAATATACACATATAATGTGTATATTATAGGTATATAAAATCCTACACTATGTTTCAATGTATTTTTGTATTTATCTATATTCTTATATACAAATAATGTATTTGTTTGCAAATTCGTCTGATATAATTATTTCTGATATATGTATTTCTTTTTGTAGTGTTTGAGAGTGTAATGCTGCGAAATATATTTATTCTTTCAGCAGATGAATTCGTTATGATGAATTCTTATTGGTTTAAATAGTTGATATTTCGTTATTTTAAGATTCTCTTCTAGTTCATCCGCGTGACTAACAATTCGTGCAGTTTTTAAATTACGTATCATGTGTAGATTTCGTTGTCTAAATAATCAATTTAGATCGCCACACCATACAAATGTTAGCGGTACCAGCCTGTACCATAGCCGTTGTGCTGGCCAATATAGTTCAATATAGATATGAACCATTGTTTCTGCGATTAATGTGAACCATAACTTACGTAACTTGTCATGTTGCTTCACCCACTAACCCGAGTAGGTTTCACCCCTATAGTTCTTCTGATGTATATCCCTGTGGAATACTAGTTAACTAATATTATATAATAATTAATATTACAATGTGCAATGGGCAAATAAGTCTAATAAAGAACAAAAGTTTGTAGTAAGAAGTTATATAATAGTCCATTTAAAAAAATATAAAAATTCATTAATATAGTTTAATAAATAAAGAACAACATAAATAAATAAATACATTATTCCTGAGCTTTTGATACATTAAATCATAAAATTAAAAAAAATAATAAATTATATAAATACGGAATTAGAGGTTATTCGCTTAGATTAATAAATAGCTATCTATTAAATAGAAAATAATCTGTTTTAATTAATAATAAAAAACCAAATATCATAGAAAATAATATTGGTGTACCGAAGGGATCGATACTGGGTCCACTTATTTGTTATAATTTACATAAATGTTCTACAATTATTATTAATAATAATACAAACATAAAACTAACGAGTTATGCTGATGCAATAATATTTAAAGATATAAATAATGCACATTTAAAAAATACTATAAATATTACAATTACAAAAATAGAAAGATTGTACGTTTACAATAAATTGAAAATAAACATTAATAAATCAAAAATTCTAAACTTTAACTCTAGTAAATTTATAAATATAAATCTACAAATAAATAAATCACAAATAACAAATGTAGATGAATATAAATAGCCTTTTCTTCCACATCTAATGTATGGAAATATCATATGGGGAAATGTTTACAAAAGTAATAAATCAAGACTAAAACTAACACACACAATAATCATAAGAATAATAAATAAAACCAAAAACTTTTGTAAACATATTGATAATCTATTTTCAACAAATAAAATATTAAACATTAATAGTCTTATAAAGTTAATACCTTGATATATATATGTACGATCTTCATAATAATAATCTACCTATTAATTACTCCAGTATACACATAAAATATGAAAATTAATTTAAATTAAGAGATAAACCTTACAAAATCTTACAAAAAATCTTACAAAATACCATTTTCAAAATCAACACAATTAATAAATAGTAATCTAATAACCGGACCTAAACTATGGAATAATTTACCTAATAATATAAATAATTAAAAAAATTAAAATCATTATAAAAAAAATTAAAAATATACTCATTGAATCAATAAATTATCATTAAATTAAATTTATTTATATATATGTTAAAAATTGATACATTAATGACATAATTAATAACCATAATTAATGTAGGTTATATATAAACATATGTGTGAATATATGTATGTATAATAATTCAGAATTTGGTATAAGATCCCGGATAGATATTGAAGCAAAGCTTATGATTATCAGTTGAAAAAAAAAGTATGAGAAAAGTAATAAAAAAATTAACTATGGAGATATATAATATAAAATATAAGTATTATACAAATTTAAAACAAAAAAGTAAAAAATAAATTTAAAATTTTAAATTGTTCTAGTCTGAAACAACATAAGATGCGCATGACCCAATAAATAAGACACTAACATAATAGCTTACCCTTGCCACAATAATAATATATTTTCAATGTTAATACCTATGCAAACTAAAAAAAGCCGAGTTATATCCATTAGGTCAAGTCAAACCCTCTCATCGATTGAATACAAGACTGAACAATGTTTATATCATTAATCCAAATTTAAAATCGATAAATTGTATTAAAGCACAATATTACATTTAAATAACAATATTTAGTATATGATGTATTGGTGTAATTAAAGTATAATGTCATTAATATATACATTTGACTGTACTCATAATTACATATTCAAATTTCATCATTATTAAATAACATATAAAATAGTAATTAGTAGAAATAAAAATATAAAAGAGTATAAATATAAAAATATAATATAAATATAAAATTAGTAAATAAATTAAGAAATAGTGATAAATAAAACAATATAAAAAAAATTAGTAAAACTTTAAAAACATTTATTTGACGTGTTTGACTAAGTAAGTAAGTATGTAATTAATACTTTCATTATCTTACCATGATAAGTATCGTATCGTTTCCTTTATCGCAATGCGCAATAAACTGCGCGCATATGTTATGGGTTATAAAATATAAATGAAAATAAATATTTTAAATAAATTTTATTTTATTTTATAAAATAATATTAATATTATATTTTTAATTGAATCGTAAATTAAAGTCGTACTTGACGTAAATTAAAGTCGTATGGGATTCATATAGCGAGATAGGGAGAGGGAGATACATATTTAGAGATAGGTGGATGATTCATATCGTTTAGTACATTTATATATAGGTGAGTCACGTGATCCATTTGACCTATTTTTCCTCGCCATCGTATTCTTGTACTTTCTTTTTCAACGGGGGTAGGGTAGGGCCTCTGCTGTGTTCTAGTGTTTGGTGGTAGTACATATGTTTATATACATGCGTGTTTAAATTATAATGCTAATTATATGGTTGGGTTTTATAATGGTACACATTTTTCGCAGTTTTATTATTTTATCAACATTTTCAGAGAGATTTTGTGATGCAAAATTATATAGGGGAAGGAAGGGAGTAGTGGCCGGTAATTAATATGCCTTAGAAGATTTCTAATATATCGATAAATACTGAATTGTAGGCTCTTTTTTTTTGAATTAACTATAAATCATATGGTTCTAGAATACTGTGATTTCACTTTTATATATAAAGTGTTTAACCTAATAATATAAACGTTTGATTAGGCATTAAAAAAAGCACTCAAATAAGGCAAGGCATTAGTAGTGGCCGTTAGTACCAGAAAATGCGATAGGTGTCTCGTAATATATTCGATTTATATTTTGTTAATTATGTAATATTAAATAATTATATTTATGATGCATATGCACCTTATTTGATTCAATAATTTAATTATATATACACATACTCTTATACATAAATAAGCATAAATATATAAAATCATGTTTTTTTATCAAAATTTGACAATAAATTATTATATAATATATTAGAGTAATTAATTAATTATTTAAAAAAAATGGTACCATATATTATAGATATTTTGATTATCTAAATATTTTATATAGAACTTGTTATCCTATCAAACACCATTTAAGCGTTAATAAAAAAGTGTACTATTATTATACTATATATTATAGATATTTTGATTATCTAAATATTGTATATATAACTTTTTATCCTATCAAGCAAAATTTAAGCGTTAATAAAAAATTGTACTATATATTATAGATATTTTGATTATCTAAATATTGTATATAGAACTTTTTATCCTATCAAGCACCATTTAACCCTGTGAGTTAACCATGTGGTTAATAAAAACGGCCACTAGCCTACTACGTCCTCGGCCACTACCCCCTTCCCTCCCCTATCATATATATTAATACATATTATATATAATTTTGCAAATTTACTCAACGATTTGAAGACCATGGTATTGATGGTCTGATGCATCATTTACAATGGGGAGAGCTTATATCAACCATCGTTTACAATGTGCTAGGAGGGTAATATAAACTATTGAAATAAATGTTTATAAAATAAAATAGCAATCACTGACTTATAATTAAAAATGTAATCATAATTAAAATATGTTTTAATTGTTTTTTCAATATCTATAAATGTATTATTATATACGTCTCATATTTATTTCATAAGTTAAATTAAACTTTAAAAATTGTATATTACATGTAATCAATATATATATATATATATATATATATATATTAATAGAATTTACCTTTATAAAATGAGAAATAAAATTGATATAATATTTTTAATTTATAATTTACATTTGAGATAAATTATAATCGAATGTATTATAAGCACGTTATCCTCCCTATCGATTACAGTATCCTCCTTAGTCGACATACACACATATCCTAGAGGTAATATCGTATACAGGTGAAGTGTCCAACTACATTGTTTACTTGAATCACATTCGTAATCAGATATGTATCTGTTACTCGAAAACATCGATGACATTTCCGCGGAATATTAGACGTGGATATATCCTCTATAGAGGTCGCGATAGAAATCTACATCCGGTTGTTATTACATTTCTAAATAGTTAATTTACAATTAAATATCGACCTACTAATTACATTTAACTATAGTTACGTATAGTATCGTTAGACATCGTACACGATTACCCGATTAGGTTAATTCTACGGGATAACACTAGAGGTCATATTGCGTAATAGATGTATTATATTGTTATTGTTATTGTTATTCGGTGGAGTCCTTTCATCCCATCCAGGAACTTAGATGAGGTTTTCACTTATAACTATATATGGCTCTAATGTCCCTTCGAAGCCGCTCTCATGTTAAGGCATCCATGGTTTTAACGAGAGCCGATCATTTATTTATACACAATTATATAAGAGCACTTCTAAATGATATTTTAAGACCCATTTTATAAAATTAATTAATGGTCTGGACGAGGGTCGAACCTGTGTCCTACTGTTTGTGTGTCTGACGCATTAGCCACTGAGCCACACAGGCAGTTTTAAATATAATAAGGTATAAGGTAAGCGAACCGTTGAAACGTTTATCCTTACGGTCTTTGTTCTTCTTGTTTAGGTGTTTCTTGTACTTGTACTTTTTAGAGTGGCTGATATTCTTGGCGTCGCTCATGTCCACGAAAATAATTCCCAGAATTAAGATAATCAGGAATAAGCTCCTTTAAATAGAGGCGCATTTATTGATCAGTTATATATATATATATTAACAGGGTTTAAATAATTATTTACTTACTCTTTATTTAATTCTTGATATTTCTAATCATATAATAACACATATACAATAATACATGAATAATATTGATGTGAAGTTATTAAAAAATGGGTAATGGATCATATTAATTTGAAAATAAAACATATATACTAGGATATCCTATATATATATATAATATATATATATATTTTACATATTTTATAAATATATATATTATAGCTTAGATTTATAAACATGTATGAATCTTTGATAATGGATGTTTTCCAATTTTGATATATATATCAATACATATATTTATTAATTATTTAAATTTATGTAATTATAATTATGTTATAACACAAATAACTATTGAAATATTTCTTTAGAAATTCCATATAAATAATTGAATTTCCGATAAAATTTGTAAATACTTTAATAAGTATTAATAATTAATTCCAGAACATGAATATATATATATATACATAAAGTATAGAAAATTAACAACAATGTGATCATTTATACCAAATAGTAATAATACATATTGTACACAATAATGTAATATATATATATATATTATATAGTTATATATATAGTTATATATATATAGTATATATATATATATATATATATATATATATATATATATATATATATATATATATAGTACATATATATATATATATATATATATATATATATATATATATATATATATATATATATATATAGTACATACTATATATATATATATAACTATATCTATATTTATTTTTAATTAATATTGTAACTAAAAATTAACTTAAATAATAAATTTTAATAAAATAAATAGTTACAGAATTCATTCATACAAACATACTTGATATTCATTGTAAACGATATTAGTAGTAATAATGTTATGAACTACAATTGTTTTATAGATTTTGAAGTACATTTCCATAGCAAACACTTGATGTACAGGTAATCTTAAAACATTTTGTAATATTATATTCACGTATGCTAGCGACCTATCTCGAGTTTATATTCTGTACATGTTGAATATGTAAATATCTTGTTTGCCATGTAAATAAGTAATAACCGGTCTGAAAAGTGTAAACCTTTACATTTCACACATTCCTATAGGTGAATACACAGTTATATATATATATTATTATATACTTCGTGTTGATCTAGTTATCACAGTTGATCTACTGAATAAAATTATGACTAAATATTTTTAATCAAAAATTACAATTTATTAATATTTAATGATTATAGATATTATTGTGATTTAAACATTTTTATTTAATCTTTTTTTCCAATAGATAACGTAGGACCTCCATCGTAGGATTCCGTATTCCATGTCTGACAGTGTCAGACACCATATGTTATAATACGGACACTAAATATACCACTAGATAAACTATATATTATTGATGATAATTATTATTGCTGATTGGTCATAGGGTGTCCGTATTATTAACTTATATGACCTCTAGATATATGCTTATAACTTAATTAATAGTTGATAACAAATATAGAAATTATGTATATAATGTTTAGAATGCCTTAGTTTTTAATAATATATTGCTATGTTTTATTATCGATACATTTTGTGTATTCTTAAGAAGATTTTAAGTTGACATTTTTTATTCATAAATTTAAAAACGTAATAAAAAAATCTGTTTAATTGATATATCAGCACTATTTTGTTATATTAAAAAATAAAAAATACTTATTAGGACTAATTATATAATTATGAATATGTTATTCATTAAACATTTTTTTGTAGGATTTATGGTTTCTGAGATACAGAGATTGTCTGTATTCGATTACTTTCACCTACTTAACATTTCGATTATAAAACTTTAGATATTCGTTTGAAAGCATCGTGCATCACTGGAAAAAATTTACCATTTGACAAGATTGAAGATTATGAATTAAAGCCGAATTTAAAAATAATACATTGTTAAATTGAATGTTATATTTATATTCAATATTATTGTTACTATTTCAAAAAATAATCTATTATTATATTTTGAAATGAAGCCAATAGGCTTAATATATTATCAATGAAATGTTACATTTTATTACGACGATGTCCTATTTCCCCTTATTATCACTATACTGCAATGTGTTTATTTTTAATTTATTTAGTAATTAGAAAAATCTATTTATTTTAATGATAAACAATAATAGCTATTAGGGGAAATATTAAGGGAAAGATAGGTAATGTGGCCAGAAGGGTAATGTGGCCACTAAGCGTATATCATAAACTATAAGTCCAATCAAACAAAATGTATACATGAAATATGCGCATTGGTAAGAATTGTTCAAATAAGTTAAAAATAATTTGTATATCTATTAATAAAAAAATGATGTAAAGAATACAAAAATATTATTTACTTTTTAAAAAATTGGAATAAAAGTTTAGTAAATTATGTATTAAATCACTAATATATAATATAAATTGAAAATTAAAATTGGATGTTAAAGAACTATTTAATTACAACGAAGCGTGTAAGCCATTTATTTTAGTGAGTAATAATAATTATTGTATAGCGTATATAGCGTGATACGGTTACCAGTGACTGTAGACGGCGAATTCACAAGGGATGGTTCTAGGGGAAAGTAACCTAATACAGACACTTTAACAATAAATTGTCTTAACATTTTATGACTCATTATTTGTATCCAAAAATTACACTATATTAATATTATATGATTATAGATATTATTGGGATTTTATTAAATCTTTTTTATTCAATTTTATTTAATCTTTTAATTCCATAGATAACGGGGGTGTCCGTATTCGGTACTAATTTCAGAATACGGACACACTGTATTATAATACGGACACCATATATACCACTAGATAAACTATATATTATTGATGAATCAATCAGATAAATCACAATTACATTATTTATAAGTAATGTTATGAATAATTTATTCTAATTTAATTAGTTAATAATTTATTTATTTTTATTATTTTTTAATTAATAATACAATTTAATATTTAAATAATAACATTTTTAGATTTAGATTTATTGGCGGTATTAATATTATAACGCACGCGATTTTTATGAAAATCAGAATAGTTCATACGCTGCGCGCTGATTGGTTATAGGGATATTAAGATATATAGAGTGTCCGTATTTTGGACTTATATGACCTCTAGATATATGCTTATAACAGTTAAATATAATATAACTTAATGAATATTTTATAACAAATATAGAAATTATATATATAATTTTTAGAATGCTTTATTTTTTAATAATATAGTGTTATTTTTCGATATATATCGATACATTTGTATATTCTTTAGAAGGTTATTAGTTGACATTTTTTTTTCATAAAGTTAAAAACGTAATAAAAAAATTAGTTTATGGGATATATCAGCAATATTTTGACTATAGTATTTTTAATTATAATTAAAAAATAAAATATACTTTTTTGACTATTTATATAATTATTAATATTTTATTCATTAAACATTTTTTTTTAAGATTTATGTTTTCCTAGATACCGACAGTTTCCATATTCGGTTACTTTCCCCTATTACATATAATATTAAATTTTATTAATAAGTATCATGTATGTAGATATGTTTAGTTCATAAAGTTAAGAAATGTTATATATGTAATTTTCATATATTTGTTCCTAAAATAAAATGAGGTGAAGAAGTATGCTGTATCGCCTATCTATTTACATGTACATTCACGAAATGGTATCATCTAGAACTACCCGATTAGGTATATAGTAGAGGAATCCTTTCTCGAAAGCATATTTCTATTAAAGGGTTCCTTTTTTACTCATTATTTAACTATATTATATTGTATACATATGCCATGTGTATTAATTATTAATTTATATTATACAAGTAAAATAAATATAATTCAATTCAATTCAAAAAAGAATAGTGTATACAACATTGAACATTACAAATGATTAGTGTGTATGAGGTGGCATTACGATGTGAATACAGATGCATACATATAGCTTATTTATATTCGATGTAATGCAATTGAGATATTACGCAGCCAGTCATTGAAAGAGGGGTTAGTTGATGTAATTGTTAGTGGTAAGGATGCAGCGCCTTTTAAAGGATTTCAATGTGGACATATATGTATATCAATCGTATATGAAAAACAATCTAATAAAATATATCTATTTATTTATAATATATTATTACGATTATGATATTATTGATTATGAAAAAATCTAATTTTATTGTTAGCAAAAATAAAAGTTGTGGTGGGATGCTAATTGCTCACAAAATATGCCTTAAAATGCATGCATGTGAAGTCAACATTATATGTGTGGAATAGGTGACTTAGAAATTAGTGTAAGTAGAGGAATTATATATAAGCATATACATATATATATATATAAAAATACTTACTTTAATTTCGTCGAGCGCTCGTCGACCCAAATTTGATAGTTTCTTCCAATCACCACGAACCATCATCAAAGATCGTATTTCATCGATATCATCAAGGCCAGTCTGCAGTTTTAGATTCTTTATAAATGTAAACTATTTACAACCATGGTTGTAAGTGCGCTTCTTCTTTTTCCTTATGTGGGTATCCATAGAATTGGGTTATGGTCCATTTATTCTTTGTGAGGTATACATTATTCTGCAATATTTAATATTCTTTCGGTGATCCAATATATAATTTTTCGCTGCTGATTTTGCTTTTCCAGGAAATATTCTGAGCCAAACGTAGTAAGCTAGTATAGCATCAACATATCCGTTTTCTCAGCTTACAGTCTACGTTCAGTATTTACTACCATATATTGAAAAGTTTCAACAGTAGCATTACATGCCCATTAAATGATCTTTAACTTGTTCCTCATAGTATATGTCCATAGGCATTTCAATCTATGCATAACCGTCCAAGCGAGAGCCTTTCTGATTTCGAAGTATTTTTCTGAACTTACCATCCAAGCTCCTAGATATTTGTAATTTGATACTTCTTTTATTGTTTCAACATTTATTTTTTTAATAAATGGGGATTGTTGAAGATTATATCCGATAACTTCTGTTTTTCTAGTGATTAGCGTAATACCTATTTTTCAGCTTCTATGTCTAGGTCTCCCTATGCAACACTTATTGAGCTCGGTATAATTCTCAAGATATCAGTGCTATATCGTCAGCATAACTTAGATCGGTTATAACGACTGCTGGTTCTATGTGGCATCTTCTATCTGTTATCTTGAAACTGAGATGGTTTTTAATCATTTTTACCAATTACTTGACGCATTACGTAGATAGATTTATGATAAATAAGAAGGGTGATAGGGTGAAAGAGTGTCTCCCTGTATCACACCCTTTGACATTTTGAAGAATTCAGTTTTGCCATCATGTTTTATAATTCTTGCTTCAGTTTTGTCATAGAATAGTACCATTGCATTAACTATGGTAGATGGTATATCATATGCTGCTAACATTTTTAGCATTTTTCCACGACCAATACCATCGAATGTTTTTTTGAAGTCAATAAAAATTATAACTGCATTTAGGTCATGGCTTTTAATTCCTTCAATAAATCTTTTCAGTGCAAGGATGTGTGCAATTGTAAATCTACCGGACCTGAACCCGTTTTGGTTAGGTCTTAATAGAGGGTCAATATACGGTTGAATGTGATTTAATAGCATCTTGTTTATTATTATTACGATGACTGCTGATAATAACTCTATAGTAATAACTTCTTCTAGAACTAATAGGAACTATGTTACATTTATAAAAGTGAGCTGCTTTTTTACTTTGTATTACAATTTGATTTACAAATTCGAGGATTATATCATCAACGTAAATATATTTAAATACTGCTGAGTGGTATGTCATCAGGATCATTTGCTTTACCATCGATAAGTTTATTATTTACTATAGTGTATTCACTATTCGTAAAAGGTTCAAGGCAAATTATCTTTGTACCCAAAATCTGTAATAATAGTAGGTAGTATATTATAAATTTTATATTTTAATTGTATAATAAATTTGAAACATAAATAAACAAATAGAATACGTTAGAAATAAAATAAACCAATATACCTATATATATATACAAATAGAACAAGTTAATAACAAAACAAACCAAGAATATTACGAAACAAACAATATAACAGTTATCACTATAATCTGAAATAAGTGTAAATTATTAATATTGTATTTTAGTAATATAATACATTTGAAACATATATAAAAATATATATGAAACAAAAATATATTACAGAACAAACAAAAATAAAATAATACTTCCCACTTTATCTGTAATGATACTTATTACTTGCTTTGATAATACATCTTTTCGAGACTTTCCGACCAGTATATATATATATATATATATATATTATAGAAGAACCATACATAAATACATATATATATATATATATATATATATATATATATGTATTTACGTATGGTTCTTGTTGTATATGATTAATATGGATCTATAAATGTTATCATGTTTTAGTATAACTGATCGTGTGAACTTATAGAATAAATACAGGGAGAATCATTTGTAGATTTTTTATAGAAAATAGCTATTTTTGATTATTACATAAATATCATGACATTGATTATTATAATAATGTCGTATATTACTGATATTAACATATTATTATAAGGGAGTATATTAATATAAAATCATAAACATACTATTACAATATGTTATAAATATATATCTTATATATATATATATATATATATATATAATTAAAAACTGTATTAATTTTAAACGCAGTTTTTTCAACTATATTGAACAACATATATATTTGTTCGTCTGTGTTTTTTTTATTTGCTTTTAGTTTCATTATGACACATATAACATATCTATATTTTGTTGATTCAATAAACAATCAAAATTATAATAATATTGATATACACCTAAAGTTGCCTGCCACATAACACGATTTATTTATTTTGAGAAAAACCGCGTAATTTAATTTTACATATTTTTAATATTTTCTAGACCATTACATCTCAAGTTTTAACGTTGTTTACTTTATAATATCAATTATTACCTAACTTATTATACAATACTAACCATATACATGTTATTAGCTGCATGTATTTAAATAGGTATTGTCATTTTAAAAATAATGCCCGTGAATTCGTCGTAAATCTATTTTTATATTTTTATATAATGGGAAGATTATTTCTAAAAATGTAAATACGGTCATTATGTTATTCTGAAAGTATACTTTAACAATATCTGCTAATCCTTTCGCATGTCCATATACATTCGCGAAACTAACATTACATTGAATAGCTTATTTACATATTAATGTATTTAATTGATAATTTTTAACATTATACGTATAAGGTACCTTATTACAATTTACAAGTGAATATAAATTCACAAGTGAATATTACATTTATGATACATATTTAACATTTGCTTACTTTGCTTCGCTTATTTCGGGATTGTTGTTTCCCGGACAGTAAAAGTTCTCCAAACATCACGATTCATCATAGCTACTTTCATCTCGCTCGCCGGTATACCAGTTTCTCGCTCCAGATTCCTGATGTAGCTTTCTGGTGGCCTTCCCCGTCTTCTAGTTCCATGAGTAGGTTCCCAAAGAACTAGATCCGAAACAACTTCATCATCTCTACGTAGGCAATGTCCAGCAAATTTTAAGAATCGATTCTGATCTTTGTAGATATGTTTTCTATAGCCCCATACAGTACTTCGTTAGTAACTTTCTGAGACCAATGATTAATACCATTCGTAGAATTTATTGTTTACACATATATGTGCTATCAAATTTAACATATATATATATATATATATATATATATATATATATATATATATTTATAATGTATTAGTATAGTAATACCTGACTCAATGAAAACAGCTTCAATAACTCCAATTATTAAAGATGCAAAAGGAAATGCCGACGATTTAAATAACTACCGACCTGTATCACAACTACCAATATTTTCAAAAATTATCGAACGCATTATCAGTCCAGAAATAACTCACTTCCTGATAAATAATAACATTCTTCATCCCCATCAAAGTGCATATATGCCAGGTTTAAGTACTGAAACCGCGATTTGTATGATCAATAATGATATTTTATCTTCCAGGAAAAGTACACTCATCATGTTGTTGGATATGTCAGCAGCATTTGACACACTTAATCATACGATCCTACTATCAAGATTAAGAGAAATTGGTATATCTGGAGCTGCGCTAGAGTGGTTTACATCATATATAAAATATCGATTGTGTAATGATAAAGTTGGTAGCTCAACATCAACACTTCACTTCATTACCAATGGTGTACCTCAGGGTTCCGTTCTTGGACCAATTTTATTTAATATATATATTGCTCCCATTTTTAAATTTGTTAAAAATCACCCTAAAATTAGATTTCACTCTTTTGCTGACGATCTACAAATATACACTGATGCTCAATCTCCAAATGATTCTGATGCACACACCAACTTATCAAATTGTTTAAAGGATATTATTGAGTGGTGTAACTCGAATTCACTGAAATTGAAACCTGGAAAATCTCAAATAATATTTATCGATCCTAATAAAAAGTCAATATAAAATAAACATAAATTTATATTCAATACACAAATTGTTGATCTCACCGAAAAAGTTCATAATCTTGGCGTTATTTTTAACACGAATCATGATATGTCAATAAACAATGATATATGTATTACTAGAATGATGATGAAACTGCACTGGCTCAAAGTTTCTTCGCGTATAAAATACAAACTCTTAGTACTAACACATCTTGCCTACCATCATCATACACCTTCATATTTAGCAGGACTTATACAGCCACATATTCAAGAACGAAGCTTACGAAACGTCCATCTACATCGACTGGAAGCAGCCCCATTAAGCTTCAGTCAACGTGATCACTCGAGAGCTTTTCGTATCGCAGGCCCAAATGAATGGAACAAGCTTCCCTTTTATCTTCGTCAAATAATTAATACGCTTAGTTTTAAAGCTAAGCTAAAAACTTATTTATTCAGTATCGACTGAACTTTGTTAATTATTAATTGTAATAATTTCTCTCTATAGAGAGAAATTACATATATGTAGAGAGTATACACTATTGTTAATATATATTATATTTAAACGGTGTCTAAATAAAATAATAATAATAATAATAATATTACATATATATTTGTATAATAACAATTAATAATAACAAATCGTTTCAAAGGTATTGTGTCATGCGTACACGTATATTTAGTAGGTTATAGAACAATAATTAAAGTAACTCTACGGTACAGTTGTTAAGATACTTTAATAGCCCATCATTCAACTTACATCAAAACTTAAGTTGAACTTAAGTTGAACTTAAGTTATGATGTAAGTTGAACTTAAGTTTATCGACTTAAGTTGAACTTAAGTTGAACTTAAGTTGTGATGTAAGTTTTTTATATTAATATAAATTTAAGCATTATTATTAATGTACTATAATCAAATTTAGTAGAACATAATATATAAAATAAAAAATTATATAATTAAATATTATTGATTATAACTTATGTTTCATAACTTAAGTTCAACTTAAGTTCTCAACTTAAGTTCAACTTAAGTTAATAACTTAAGTTCAACTTAAGTTATTGATGTAAGTTGAACGTAAGTTTAAATTTAAAATAAAATATTAATATAAATATTAGTATTTTATGATTAATTATTTATGTTTAATATAGTTATGATATAAAAATATACATTTAAACATATATTTATTCATATTATAAACTTATGTTATATAACTTAAGTTCAACTTAAGTTATGAACTTAAGTTGAACTTAAGTTATGAACTTAAGTTGAACTTAAGTTACGAACTTAAGTTGAACTTAAGTTGTTGATGTAAGTTGAACGTAAGTTTAAATTAAAAATAAAATATTAGTATTTAATGATTAATTATTTATGTTTAATATAGTTATGATATAAAAATATACATTTAAACATATATTTATTCATATTATAAACTTATGTTATATAACTTAAGTTATGAACTTAAGTTGAACTTAAGTTATGAACTTAAGTTGAACTTAAGTTACGAACTTAAGTTGAACTTAAGTTGTTGATGTAAGTTGAACGTAAGTTTATATATAATATAATAATAATAATAATAATAATAATAATAATAATAATAATAATAATAATAATAATAATAATAATAATAATAATAATAATAATAATAATAATAATAATAATAATAATAATAATAATAATAATAA